>CM036767.1:31791252-31993752 GCA_020796225.1 Arion vulgaris
AGCCTGCTATTCTCGATTTTAAACTGCGAAGGGTTCTTTTACGTGCTCAAATCGAACGCGAGACATACGTTTCATCATCAGTCTCCGATAGGACTAGGAATTCGATCTCACATACACTGAGCACGGTTTATCAGTAGCGCTCTTTCAGTTATGTCCCTTTGTTACGCTTAATTCCCCTTTGTTTGTTTTTTCCGATCTAGAAGCACTTGAGCTTTTCAGCTCTTTCGGCTCAATGCCATGTACATCGTAACCCTTCGGTTCGGTGCCACGAACACCGTAAATCTGGAGAACCTTGGCTTTTTCTGCCAGCCCACGGAATTGAACCCGTAATCACAGAGGGTTTGTCACCCGCAGTCCAACACGCTACGAACACGCTGGGCAGGAGGGCCCACCCCTCCCCCCTTTGTTTACAATCCTGTGCAAGGTTACGAAATGGCGACTTTTCGGTAGGTTTATATGTAGCTTCAAATTCCGGCTCAGGAATTTCTGAGTAAATATCTAGATGATTCCACGAGGGAGCGAACTTTGTACATGTGACCCGAGAGACCTAATCTTTACGACACAGACCTCTCAAATGTACAGATTGCAAATGACATCTAAGTGTACATTCTAATAATGTAGATGGTAGTACATCAACTAATTTATTGATTAAATGTTTAATTTATGATTGAATGATTTTTTTTATTGATTTGTTGTGTGATTTATTGGTTGATTTATTATCTAAGTGATTGATGGTTTATTGAGTGGTTATTTGATTGATTTAATGGCGGATCGATTACTTGATTTTGTTTATGATTTATTAGCTGATGAAGTTGACGATTTATTGATTGATTTAATTGTGGATTGATTGATTGATTGATTGATTGATTGATTGATTGATTGATTGATTGATTGATTGATTGATTGATGATGATGTGTTGCTTTATTTATGCATAGGACCAATATTATTGAACTTTTCTGAATAACTATGTATGCTCTGATCTCATTTATATACAGGAAGATCTCAGTTGAAGTGCACAAGAACTCCATACCCCCGGCCAGGGTCCAAGAGACAATTTTGAAGATGCTAAAAATGTATTGGAATTGTATTTTATTGTTAATGAATTTTACTCTGACAGAGGCTTTTAAAATGCAAGAAGAGCAGGCTGGAAAGCCGCTGCCCTGGTAAAAATCATTATAAATATTGTTTCTTAAATCCTACAACGATAGTGTGTTGCCGAGGCTCGCATGGGGAGCAAAAAAACGGTGGCACTGTGACTCACAAAGCATGTCGTAAGAGGCGACTGAGGTAGGGGGATATGGAAGATACCCTAGTAAATAAAAAGCACCGCAGAAATCGGATGTGCTGGCATACTTAGTAGGCACATAACTGGTACAACGTACAATCGCTCTTAGTCTCAGATCACATACAAATCAAACAGAGTGGTTAATAAGTGATCGATAGGGAGCGTTCGAAGAAGAAGAAGAAGAAGAAAAGTAGAAATCTTACAATAGTAATTTTTACCATCTTCAAAATTACGTCGGAGACCCTCGCCGGTGCTACGGAGTCAGTGAACTGCTGCTGAGATCTTCATGTGTAAGAAACAGATCGGTGCACACATGGCTAACTCACCGACGTGCAATGATGATAGTCCTATCAACCAATCATGGCACTGTGTTACACATCATACGCATATTACGTCACCGTTTATATTTTTAGTATTGTGACCGACATGCATACGTTCTTTCCCCTTGTTGGGGACCTTCCCCTGCTTCTGGTGGTTGAGTTAGGTTTGGATTTTTTGTGTTTTTGCGCTTTCCATGTTTACGTAGAATAGAGGGATGAGGTGGTATGATAAGATTACGAACGAGGAACTCAGAGAAAGAACTAAACAGAGACCAGTGGAGAAAGAACTAAACAGAGACCAGTGGAGAAAGAACTAAACAGAGACCAGTGGAGAAAGAACTAAACAGAGACCAGTGGAGAAAGAACTAAAGACGGGGAAAACACAGTGGAGAAAGAGCTAAGGAAGAGACGCTGGCGATTGATAGGACATACATTGAGAAAACCGACCGGAAGCATTACAAGACAGGCACTGTTTTGGAACCCGCAGAAAAAGAGGAGATGGGGAAGACCTAGACATACCTGGAAAAGAGAACTGGAGGCAGATATTAAAAGGATAGGTAAAACATGGAAATAATTTGAAGAAATGGCAGGAGAGGAAGAGTTGGAAGAAGTTTGTTGAAGACCTGTGCTCCGTTGTGAGTTGAAAGGTGAAGATGATGATGATGAACGGACATGCAAACGATGTAAATTAACAGTGTTAAATGTCATTACTCTCTATATACTCACAATTACCTAACACTCTATTCTTACATTTACTCTCGCCAATCATAATCAAGATATTCAAGCAGACGGATCATGTCGTGTGCTCGTGACTAGCCGTCTGGTTGGAGTTTTTCATTCCACCCCTTGAAGACAAGAGTCCAGACTGGAATAACAGCCCCAGAGTGCCATACTTAGAGTGATGACGTGGAAGTGTGGTTGAAAAAAAATAATAACGTATAGATCTCTTTCTCAACCATAGGGACAGACAGTGGAGAGGGCCGCCCCCCTTTATAACGGAGACATTTCCAAAAGTTAATGAGCTACGGTTTACTGCTGGCGAGTGCCACAGGGTGTAGGACTCTGAGGAATGAGAAAAGCAAATTGAATGTGATGGCGAGAGGTCTTGGATAATAGGGAAAAGAGAGAGTATCGTTTGTAACGGTTTAGTCATTTGTTAGGAAACTACAGATAGAAAACTTACGTAACAACCCATACAATATATATATATATATATATATAATATATTATTTATTATACTAAAAACGTTGTAATTTTAATACCATTGGTTTCCTTTTTTAATTGTTTCTTAACCCTGTTTTGTAAGAAAATAATATGCTTATATAAAGAAAAGATAAATCGTTTTGTAACTTTATATGTTTGTTTCACAGTTAATTCAGGTGCAGTTTTTAAATATCTCCAGCAGCAGACATAACATATATTAGGTCTTCTTTCTTAAAATAACATTATCGTTTCATTAAGACAGAAGTGTTGTTTTATTTGCATATCCGTGCGGTATTTATTTTAATATATTGAATCATTTCACAACGGACAAATTATTATGTTTATGTTTGTACAATTATCTAATTTTATCGTTAAGAATTGAATGTGAAGGTTAAATTCGTGAATTCACTGTTATATGAGATGTTTTTAAGTACGAGGAGGAAGGAACAGCCCTGATTGTTTAGAAATAGATGTTACTGGGTTAAGTTACATGAAAAGTGTTTGAATCTCTGCAAAGATTGTTTTTAACCGTTGGATATAGTTGTTAGATCAAGGCTCTGTGTTTTTGTTGCAATATATATCTATTTATATGACGGTTGGTGCTGGGGACGACTGTTCGTAGGCGTTTACACGTGTTGGATACAAAATAACAGTGGCAACTGCTTGCATCGATTGGTCACAGTAAGTATTTTGACTTATTGTTTTGCCAAAGGTGTTTATAAAGTTACACTGCACCTATTTTTAGAGCAAAAATCAGATTTATTTTGTTTCGTTAAAAATAGGATTACAGTTGTGACATTTCAGTTATAGGGGGAAGACTGCAGTAAAACTTGGTAAATAGTGAAACACGTACAAACAAAGTACTATAGTTTTACAAAAACAGAAACAGTGACGATAAACAGCAACGTTTCGACCAACAAGGCCTTTATCAAGCAAACGAACAAATAGGAGTGACAAATTAAAATGAAACACAAATGGACGACCAAATACCAACGTATCTAAGGAAAATATGGAATAAAAACGAATAACGAAATAAATGTAACACAAAAACACACATAAAAACTAGAAATAGAAAAGAAACAATGAAACATCTAGTAAATATTAATACATGCAACATATACCCAAATAGATTATAAAGCATGGGAAGAAACATATTTACTAGATGTTTCATTGTTTCTTTTCTATTCTAGTTTTTATGTGTGTTTTTGTGTTACATTTATTTCGTTATTCGTTTTATTCCAGATTTTCCTTAGATACGTTGGTATTTGGTCGTCCATTTGTGTTTCATTTAATTTGTCACTCCTATTTGTTCGTTTGCTTGATAAAGGCCTTGTTGGTCGAAACGTTGCTGTTTATCGTCACTGTTTCTGTTTTTGTAAAACTATAGTACTTTGTTTGTACGTGTTTGACATTTCAGTTACGATGGTACGCATTTTTTATTGACGACATGCACAAATTCCATGACGTATCTCACATTTGCTCGAAAAATAACTGCACTTCTTCTTCTTCTTCTCTTCCGTCATTTACTTCTTTATGGAAGTGTTGGGGAGGGGTTGTGATCTTGTGTGCTTGTTTTAAGGCACTTTATTTGCTGATATTCATTTTCTTGAGGCTGTTTTTTTATGCCGTCGCTCCATCTTTTGCTCGGTATACCTCTTGCCTTGTACTCATTATACTTTTTTTCTGTGTGGCTCTCTGTTAAGTTATGTTATGTTATGTTATGTTATGTTATGTTATGTTATGTTATGCGATCGACGTCATTGCACATTTAGCATTCCCATTCGTGCTCTGTCCTCCGCTGCAGCAGCCATCCCAAAGTCCATTTGCTCACCGTACCCATGAGAAGTTGATCACTATATCTTATCTCTCTACCACGAAGACTACACTGTCTGGCATGTCCAAACTTAACGCCTACTCTCTGTGGTGTGTGGCTCTCTGTGGTAGGCGATACCAGGGCATTCTTGTCATGTGTCCAAACCATTTAATCTGTTGTTCTTTTATGAATTGCATGAGTGGTTTCACATCCAGTCTCCTTCTGATTTCTTAATTTCTAATTTTGTCTCTTATTGTCACACCTGCAGCTCTTCTACACCTCATCTCTGTCGTTATGATTTTCCGCTCATTAGCTGCTGTTATTGGCCATGTTTGACACTGGTAACATAATGTTGGCCAGAAAATCGTTCTTATGAGATTTGCTTTAGTTTTTAGCGGTATCTCTTTATGTGACAACAGTGGTGTTAACTGTCCCAGTACCTGGTTAGTTTTGTGCAACGATTGCTGAAATTTCTAACAACTGCACTGCAATTTTATAAACACAATATATACATGTATATTGTATAGGCTACTGTGCTATACTCTTGGATTCTCTACAAGAGTAATCTCTATAAGATTTAATTCTTATTTTTCATGTTTGTAGCCCTACATCTTCTCTGATATAACCAAAAAAATGACTCGTCCTTAGATTGAATAGAGCGTGTCTTGGCTTCAAAACAAACTTTTACTTCTTCTTCTTCTTCTTAGAAGTTTCTAACCTCTAGACCAGCTTTTCCCAAAGTGGGCGGTACCGCCCCCCAGTGGGCGTTGAAGTTTTCTAGGGGGCGGTAGTTGGTTCAGAAGAATTTGGGGAGTATTCAAACGATTAGGGATCGGTGATTCCTTAAAAAAGAAATTAATAATAACTATTTTAAAATAAATTATTTTCGTTATTTTACGATTGAATAATCATTTAAAATGTGAATTCTGCATTTAAATTCAGCTTATGTCCGTCTTTAACGATCCATTTTTTAAATTAAATTTCTATTTCATACATATAATCATTTAATAATTGACCATGTATGACAGAAATATATATATAAATTTTCTATGTCAAAGAGAAAATAGAGCATGTATATATATGTGAGGGGGGTGGCGTTGGCAAACTTTTATAATGTGGAGGGGGCGTTACAAAGTTTATGTTGTACAAAGTGGGTGGTAGGCTGAAAAAGTTTGGGAATCTATGCTCTAGACTCTAGACGCTTATATGGATCTACAGTCCTGGACATGCGGGTGTTTGCGGCAATGAGAGAGCTTGCATCAACAGCATTGATTGTTGGGAGGTTGAAGATTGATAAGGGGGAATGTTCTTTGGTCTCTTCACGACTGTTTGTTGGATGAAAACACTAAAGTAGAAGTTGAATCGATCCACCAATTTAAGCAGTTTGGAGTTAGCCGCTCAGGATATTCAGCTCAAATAAGAAGTCTGTGTTGATGTATGGCTCAGAAACGTGGCAAGTCACCAAGTTAAATACAAATAAGATTCAGACCTTTGTCAGCGGATGTCTTCGACGGATTCTCAGACTGAGATGGTATGATAGAGTTACAAACACAGACTTGTGGATAAGAACCGGACAGGAACCCATGATGACCCAGGTCAATATGAGGATGGGGACTGCCTAGAGAAGACGAAGTAGTGGCCTGCTAGGCTGAGGACGCCCTAAGCTCGGAGTCGATCTACTGTCGGCATTATGTCAAGTCACCTGGTCTTACTCAGGACGATAACGTGAGACTGAAGTCGGAGAAAATCTGCCTGTATGGCGAGGGAATACTAATTACGAGTACATTGAGCACACGGCTGCCAGTGTAAAGTAATTTACAATGTGCACGCTGCTGCCATTGTAAGATATTGGAAAAAAACAGATTTTCACGCAAAAATCAGTTTCAGAGATGGAGCTTCGTCTGAGTTGAAAGCGGACGAAAAAAAAAAAAAAAAAAGGTCAATATGAGAAAAGCGATGGGTCGGACATACCCTAAGGAAGACACAGACAAGCACTTGAGTGGAACCCGCAAGGAAAACGGAAAAAGGACGCCCTAAACAGACCTGGAGACGAATTCTTCTTGAGGAACTGAAGAGTGCTCAACTTAACTGGTTGACCATAAAGAGAACAGCCAGAGAAGAGTAGCGAACAACTGTTGAGGCACTATGCTCCGCGAGGAACGGAGAGGTATAAGTGAAGTGAAGTGAGTTACCCGTTGTAGAAGTAGAACTGGAGACCTTAGGGACAGAGTGAGGAGTGTGTTTAACCAGCGAGCAACAGGAATCATCAGCATGCATACTCTTCTATATATGTTGGAGGAGACTGAGCACCTATGGGTCTGCCCGGAGTGCAATGACGTCAATAACCACATATTCTTCTTTTCTTCGAACGCTCTATATCGACAACTTGTTAAACCACTTTTTATGATTTGTATGTGATCTGAGCCTAAGAGCGATTGTACGTTGTGCCAGTTATGCGCCTACAAGTAGGCCAGCACGTCCTATTTCTGCGACGCTTTTTATTTAATAGGGTAGCTTCTCTAGGCCTCAACCTCAATCGCCTCTTACGACATGCCTTGTAGGATCTATTCTTTTCTTCCTTGCAGGCCCCGGCACCGCACGGGTGAACAAACACAAAACCATTTTTCTCCGCTCACGCCATCTCTATTTTGAACCGATCAGAGAAAAGACATTCTTCAACAGCTTTCAAATCAAACGCTCTGTTCTGTATGGATAAATTATCCTAGCGAAGTAATCATTCCTTCATTTGGAGAACAGTACACAAAAACATGCTTTGAGTTGAGATGTATTTAAGCAGTCTCTCCTCCAAACATTCCTTTTTTTTCCTTCTATTCTTCAACAAATTTCCAGTTATGTATGGCTCGTTCTTCTTTTTTATCCTTTTTCTTCATTTGTTATGAAATTGACATTTGTTATTTCCATTAATTTTCTTTTTCTCATTCTAATTTTAAATAAATCGAGCCTGTGTGATATCTGGACTTTTAGATTCCATATATTGATTTTCAGCAATGTGGTTTTTTTTTAAATACCGGATTTGCCTTTCCTTTTAGATCCAACAGGGAATAAACGGGTATAAAGGTGAAGGACTGCCTTAATTGTACCGAGTTTTACCTCATATGCCTCGGTTCCTCTCTCCGCAGAAGTAGCACTCCACCTGTCGAAAGTATTGCACAAAGCAGAAACTCCGTAGCTCCAGTAAAAATCGTAGGGCACTCTGGGAAATAAATGCACTGGTGAACAGAACGTTGCGATCCGGATTCGAACTCACGACCTTCAAAATGAGAGGCGAAGGTTTAACCGATTAGCAACAGATACTCCCTTTTAGAATTCGCGTTCTCTTATTCAGACTGCTGTCATGCAGCCTGTTACCAAGATCCTCACTTGCTTATTCAGACTGCTGTCATGCAGCCTGTTACCAAGATCCTCACTTGCTTATTCAGACTGCTGTCATGCAACCTGTTACCAAGATCCTCACTTGCTTATTCAGACTGCTGTCATGCAACCTGTTACCAAGATTCTCACTTACTTATTCAGACTGATGTCATGCAGCCTGTTACCAAGATCCTCACTTGCTTATTCAGACTGCTGTCATGTAGCCTGTTACCAAGATCCTCACTTGCTTATTCAGACTGCTGTCATGCAGCCTCTTACCAAGATCCTCACTTGCTTATTCAGACTGCTGTCATGCAGCCTCTTACCAAGATCCTCACTTGCTTATTCAGACTGCTGTCATGCAGCCTGTTACAAGATCTCACTTACTTATTCAGACTGATGTCATGCAGCCTGTTACCAAGATCCTCACTTGCTTATTCAGACTGCTGTCATGCAGCCTGTTACCAAGATCCTCACTTGCTTATTCAGACTGCTGACATGCAGCCTGTTACCAAGACCCCCACTTAGAGATGGATTACGGTCTTGGTCAGTTCTCTTGTTTGCTTGTTTTTTGTTCAAGAATAACCCCTTTTTAACCTGCTATTTTTTTAAATAGAGAGTTCCCGTGGCGAAGTGGTCAAGCCGTTTGCCTTGCGCTCTGATGGTCATTGGTTTGAATCCAAATCACGTCGTTCTGCTCACAAATGCGTAATTTCGTAAATCACAGTGTTGTTTCTGAAGTTACTTAGTTCGTGCTTCGTGCAATACTCTCGGCATCTGGTGTATCATTTCTGCGGAGATAGACCGAGACATTTCTGTGGAGAGAGACCGAGACATTTCTGTGGAGAGAGACCGAGCTATTTCTGTGGAGAGAGACCGAGCTATTTCTGTGGAGAGAGACCGAGCTATTTCTGCGGAGAGAGACCGAGCTATTTCTGTGGAGAGAGACCGAGACATTTCTGTGGAGAGAGACCGAGACATTTCTGTGGAGAGAGACCGAGCTATTTCTGTGAAGACTGACATTCGGAGAGAGACCGAGCTATTTCTGTGGAGAGAGACCGAGCTATTTCTGTGGAGAGAGACCGAGCTATTTCTGTGGAGAGAGACCGAGCTATTTCTGTGGAGAGAAACCGAGCTATTTCTGCGGAGAGAGACCAGGCAAAGCTTCTTTTTCCGGATAGATATCATCACACATTGGGCATGTTCAATGCGTGTTCTGTCCTCCACTGCAACAGTCGCCTCAATGTTTCTGCTTTCACTGTTCGCAACTAATGTGATATATACATATATTATATTTTCTGGGGTTTTTCTGATCCTTTTTTTCTCACATCGTCAGGATAATAAACGATTTCCAAAACAGGCTTTTATTTGCGCTTCATAAATAGTGGTTTTTTTCCATGCCACCGTTATTTCTGAGTTCCATCTTTTGCGTGAACGACCTTTTGCTTTGTATCCGGTGCCACAAGCGTGATGCCGGCGCCCGCAAGGGAGCAAAGAATAGTACCACTGCGACCTACAAGGCATGTCGTAAGAGACTACTGATGTAGGATCTAGGGAGGCTACCCAAGTAAATAAAAATCATTGCAAAAATCGGATGTGCTGGCCTACTTGTAGGCGCATAACTGGTACAACGTACAATCGCTCTTAGGCTCAGATCACATACAAATCGCACAAAGTGGTTAACAAGTGATCGATATGGAGCTTTCGAAGAAGAAGACGTATTCAGTGTATCAGAATCCCACTTCTCCTTGACGTTCACAGAATCCCACTTCTCCTTGACGTTCACAGAATCCCACTGCTCCTTGATGTTCACAGAATCCCACT
This sequence comes from Arion vulgaris, assembly GCA_020796225.1. Lineage (NCBI taxonomy): Eukaryota > Metazoa > Mollusca > Gastropoda > Stylommatophora > Arionidae > Arion > Arion vulgaris. The sequence continues at coordinate 31,801,071 of CM036767.1, forward strand.
TCTCCTTGACGTTCACAGAATCCCACTTCTCCTTGACGTTCACAGAATCCCACTTCTCCTTGACGTTCACAGAATCCCACTTCTCCTTGACGTTCACAGAATCCCACTTCTCCTTGACGTTCACAGAATCCCACTTCTCCTTGACGTTCACAGATCACTGTCTGACGTTACAGAATCTGCCTACCAGCTGCTCCTTGACGTTCATGCCGAGAATCCCACTGCTCCTTGACGTTCACAGAATCCCCACTCTCCTTGACGTTCACAGAATCCCACTTCTCCTTGACTTACAGAATCCACTTCTCCTTGACGTTCACAGAATCCACTTCTCCTTGACGTTCACAGAATCCACTTCTCCTTGACGTTCACAGAATCCCACTTCTCCTTGACGTTCACAGAATCCCACTTCTCCTTGACGTTCACAGAACTCCTCACTGCTCCTTGACGTTCACAGAATCCCACTTCTCCTTGACGTTCACAGAATCCCACTTCTCCTTGACGTTCACAGAATCCCACTTCTCCTTGACGTTCACTTTTCTTGTTAGTAATCTACTTGTGTCTCCAAACCATTTAATTTGCTATTTCTTGGTGAAGTTAACTACTGATGTTGTATCCCAATTTTTTCCTGATTTCTTTACTTTTAAACTGGTTTTTTCTTGATACCTCCAACATTCTGCGTAGACATTTAATCTCTGTCGTGACTAGTTCTCTGTTATCGTTTGATGCCAACGTCTAGGTTCTGGTACTAATAGCATTATGCCGTGAGAAAGATCGTGTTGTTCAATGCATATATATATATATATATATATCTTTACCTGTTTTTTGTTCTTCCAAATAGGGAGAAAATGAGATGGTTGTGAGCAAACAAAATATACTTTTTCTGTTTATCTCTCTCGATCGTTCTTTTTCGGCCATTTTTATCATTCTTATTATGATATATAAACAGCCTTTGCCAAGAACGTTTGTTTTACGTCACAATCTTCAGTACCATTTGGAGCTCTAGTGTTTGTCCTTCGGCGATGTTTCCGATTTCAACCAGCGTTTACTGGGTTCGCTCTCCGTCAGCCTTTGTCCCCAGCCAACCTGCAAGGCAGCAAGTTTTTGGGTTTTTTCTGTTTCCAGGTTCACTGAAACAAACGACCAGAATTTATAACCAAAAAAAAACCAAAAAAAATGTATCAAAGAGAACATCACAGATATATATATACATATATACAGTGGCGGCTCGTAGTTATTTTTCTTGTTGGGGCCAGACACAAATTTTCCTGAAAAATTATGGTTTTTGGAGTATTTACTATTATTTGTCTATTCCGGGAAGTTTCCCCTTTCGATTATTGGTGGGACCATGCCCCACTGGCCCTTAATGGCGAGCCGCCTCTGCATATATCTTACTATCTCTACAACTCAGCTTCGTCTGTGGTTTACGTTCTTGTATAACTAAATTGTATTTTACATGCAACTTAAAGAAAGTGACTTTGCATAATAACCAAACAGTCATTGTTATATATTATATAAATCATAAAATTATAAATGGTAGTCTCTATCTCGAGAGCCGCAGCAATGTAGTATAGTTGTGAGTTAACTCGCTTATTAGACGCGTGGCCCGGGTTCAAATCCACAGTGAGTGTTGAATACTCTCCGGACTGTTACGGCTCTCAGATGGACCCAGTCTCGATTGGATACCAGGAAAAGTACTGGTAAGTAAAGACCGTATCATTCACCGTGTGCCGACGGTCTATGAAAATACTGGCCTAACACCGTATTTCACAATCTACCTCGAGGTAGGAAAAATTATTCATTTAACTTTGCTATTCTCTATCTCGAGCAAAACTAGTAGAGCAAAACTCGAAGGAAATCTCCCTTCTACGGTACGGCTGCCGGCAGAAAAGGCGGATGATTGACAATGTCAACAACGGCTTCGAAGGCGGAAGTTGGAACAGCCTGGTATCGGGTCCAAGGCACACCAGAGATTATTATGGTTAGTGGCCAGAACCAATCAGAAAGCAATGGCAAACTACTGATTGTATGTTGCCAAGAACTTAATGCAGAACGTGAAATTATACAGAAAAATTAGATACTTTGGTCACATTAAGCGTCACGATGGCTTGGAAAGAACAATATTAGAGGACAGGGTCCCAGGACGTAGAGGCAGACCAAGAAGAAGATGGCTACAATATATTAAAGAAACCATGAATATGACGGAACCTCGGATCGACGAAGTGGGTGAACTGGCTAGAGACAGAGTGAATTTCAGATGCGCTTCAAAGAGAGCAACGTCCTATAAAGGATTTGCACCTTGATGATGATTCTCTATCGTGTCTGAACAAGCTATGTATACCGATAGGTGCTGTAAGAATGGAAAACCATCCTAGTGATTTGCACACCAAACAACGTTGTGTCCTGGTGTGCACATGTTAAACTACGATACTGGTCAGCTCTGTTTCCCTGACCTGGACTAATACTGAAGTGACCTCATGTATTCCCCCATCCTAAAAAAAATCACGTTATTGATTTAGTGGACAGTGAACCAGTCTGTGATGAGACTTGCACTTTTAACAATAGTGTCCACTCCTTCGGTCAGTGGCTAAATCATGTTGTTATATTGATAGCTATGTGATCCATTGATATTAAAATCACTATCAGGTTTAGAAAGAATAACAGCCCGTATGTTGCATGGGCTCGTAAGGGGAGCAAAGAATAGTGACACTTCGACCTACAAGGCATGTCGTAAAAGGCGACAAGGCAGGGGCCTATAGAAGCTACTCTAGTAAATAAAACGCGGCGCAGAAATCGGATATTCTGACCTACTTGTATGCGCATAAGTGGAACAACGTACAATCACTCTTAGGCTCGGATCGTATATATTCACACAGATTTCAGTTTCAGTTTCAGTTTAGAATATCTTCCTTGCACTCCGGACATGTCCATAGGTGCTCCGATCTCCTTCGCAATATCTCCAACATCGTCCAGCGACTGACCGTACCAGTTCGATTTTGATTGATGAGCCTACTCATTACCTGTTATGTTGTTCTTTTCTTGCTACTCCAATCTTCAAATCCAGCTCCTTCAATCTAGTAGTTGACGTTGATTGGTTTAAATGAAAATCTTCTTTGCGGCCACACTCTAGGAGGGCGTTCAAAATATTAGCTCTATCCATTGGCTGGCCCTTTGATATGGTGGCAGAGCCAGCCAGCCTGTCTGCTCTCGCATTGCCAACAACACCCATGTGCCCCGGAACGAAGATAAGTGTGATTCTGCAAATTGTTGACGCTTGTAGTGATTCAGTCTATTGCCTGCGCACCGAACCAGCCTCTACCTTGCGGATCATACTCAATGAATCATCAAGAATGCAGGCATGAGTGTAGTGTTGTGACTCCAGCCAATGTAAAGCATTAGTCACCGCCAGTACCTCCATTGTCATTCACACAGAGTGACCGATACAGAGTGACCGACACAGAGTGACCGACACAGAGTGACCGATACAGAGTGACCGACACAGAGTGACCGATACAGAGTGACCGATACAGAGTGACCGACACAGAGTGACCGACACAGAGTGACCGATACAGAGTGACCGACACAGAGTGACCGACACAGAGTGACCGACACAGAGTGACCGACACAGAGTGACCGACACAGAGTGACCGACACAGAGTGACCGACACAGAGTGACGATCAGAGTGACGACACAGAGTGACACAGTGACGACACAGAGTGACCGACACAGAGTGACGACACAAGTGGTTAACAAGTGGTCGATATGAAGCGCCGAAAAAAGAAGATAAAGATTCAGTTGGAATTGATGGTCTAAGAGAGGTCAAAGTACAAAGAAAACACAGATGAAGTGCCTGTCACTTCACAATTCTATACCTACTATGCAAGAGGTAGGAGGGCCAATTCCTTTCCTAGCATGTGAAACGTCGACTGTGGAATTGAACACCAAACCCGCTTGTGCTAGGGTCGAATCAAAAATCAAATTAACAAACACAGTATTAGAACCACAAACCGTTATTTCTTACGACACACATTGCCTATCCTTACAGACGATACTCGATAGACGAACACTTGTGCATTACAGTCAATCTGTCTTACATAACATATATAATTTCACTCGCGACAGTCCCATAGGTGTTAAGTCTCGTCCACAGATAGCACAGCCTATGTATGTTTACAGTTACCGTCGCACGTTGGTTATACACGCATTTCTCTCTCTCTCTCACGATCACCGTCTAGATTGATATACCAGATTTCCCCATAAATCTCATTCATGCGGAAATCTGATTCATGCAGCCTTAGCACGGGTGTGTTTCGTGACATCTTCGGCGCCATTTGGAGCTCTGGTGCTTATCCTTCGGCGATGTGTACGGTTTTATCCAGCGTTTACTGGGCTCGCTCTCCGTCAGCCTTTGGCTGTCCCAGCCGACCTGCAAGGCAGGAGGTTGTTTACACGCATCTAAACGATCCTTTCTCGCCCGCCTGCCCAGCATGTTCGTAGCGCGTTGAACGACGGGTGACAACCCCCCTGTGAGTGCGGTTCAATTCCGTGGGCTGGCATAAAGCCACGGGTTCTCCAGAGTTACAATGTTCGTGGCACCGAACCGATGGGTTACGATGTCCATGGCACCGAGCCGAAGAGCTGAAAAGCCCAAATGCTTCTCGATGGGGAATAGTCATCTTTCGTGTTCCTCATTGCTCAGCCCTCGCTTCATTTCAAATTACTTTAGTCTAACTCAATTCTAACGTAGAACTACCTCACTAGAAACTCATTTAATTCTGATAACGTCATGATTACAGAGGCGTTATCGACATTAAACAGTATTGCTACCACTTCTGACAACACTTTTTAAGAAGATATTTTCTCTAGTCAGTTAGTCTTGTTTTAAACAATGTAAAATAAATCCTTTTATAGCACGTGGTATATAGTGGTATAGTATAGTAGTATATACGTGGTATAGTGATATAAGGGTTTTAAAGCCGAAAGATTGACTTCATTGCACAAGATTGTACACCATCTGGCTCGGTCCCTCTCCGCAGAAATGGCATGCCACCTGCCGAGAGTATTGCACAAAGCACGAACTCCGTATCTCCAGCAACAATCCTAGAGGTCTCTGGAAAAAACTGCACTCGGGAACAGAACGGCGCGGTCCAGATTCGAACCCACGACCTTCGACTCACAAGGCAAAGGGCTTAACCACTCCCCCCGGTATAGTGGTATATACGGTGTTAGTTAGACCTGTATTTTTCATTCTTCTTCTTCTTTTGTCGTCACACTGCTACCGGGTTGTTGCCCAGTGTCGTCGTTTTCTGTTTTTGTCTTGCGCTGTTCTGGTGGCTTGTGTGATTGTTATCTTTGCTCTTTCACAGGATTCTGCTACGCCATCTAACCATCTTTTCCGTGGTCTTCCTCTTGCCTTCTTTCCCGATGTTATGTTGTAGAAGACTCTGTATACTGTGGAGTTTGGATGCATTCTTATTAAGTGGCCAAACCATTTCATTCTTTGTTTATCTATGTAATTCAGGCACGGTTTTGTGCCAACTTTCTTTATTATGCTGATGTTGATGATTCTGTCTTTTCTTGTCATTGACAGTAGGAAAACGATGTGGTAAACATAACGCCGACCGCCTTCACTCTCCAGTGTTCTTCCTGGTACACAATTGAGGCTGGGTCGACCTGAGAGTCGTTACGATCGGAAACAATTCCACGCCCACTTGTGGAATTGAACCCGCACCTCTAATAAGCGAGTTCCCTAACAACTACGCTATTGCGGCTCACTTAGTCACGTTATTATCACTGTTTTTATAATTCGCATAACTTTGCAAAGATGTAACGACAGAATAGTTGTGTTGTAAGGTTTGATTTTGATTGATTGATTGATTGATTGGTTAATTGATTGATTGATTAATTGATTGATTGAATGATTGATTGATTAATTAATTGATTGATTGATTGATTGATTGATTGATTGATTGATTGATTGATTGATTGATTGATTGATTGATTGATTGATTGATATTATCATCATCATTGCACTTTGGTGAGTAACCTTGTGTGCTCCGATCTCTTTCTTACACAGGAAGATCTCAACGGAAGTGTACGATCTCTATAGCACCGGCGAGGGTCCCCAACGTAATGTAAAAGATTGTGAAAATGTTTTGAAAGAATGTCTTTTTAATAATTCTAGTGAATATTGCCTGGGTGGTGGCTTTTCAGCCTGCGAGTCTCGATATTGATCTGCCAATGGTTCTTGTATGTGCTCAACATGAACACGGGACCTACGTTTTATCGTCCGTCTCCGATAAGAATATGAGCTGGATCTCTCCTACACTGAGATCATGGATCTCTGGAAAACTATCCTAATGGCTCCACCAGGAACCGAACCGAGTATCTTTGAAACGAGATGCGAGCACATAACCACTGAGCTAGAGACGTCTTAAAATCTTTACAAAGTTTTAAGACGACAAATTGATTTATTGCACTTTTTATTGATCTATACAATTTTTCTATACCGCTCTACCCTAGACAGATTGTACAATCTTTTCTTTGTTTCTAATATTGTTTGCCTTTCTCAGTAAAGTTCGTTTCAATGTTCAATTTGAGGGTCCTTTCTTCTTCTTCTTCTTTGCGTTCGTTGTTTACGACCAATTTTAATCACTCTTTGTGATATGTTTGATCTTTGTTGAACGTGTATACGTTGCACATTGGTTTGGTAGGCCTCTAAACGCATAGACTTCTACATGTTTAGGATAAGTGCATCCGATTTCAGCCAAACCTCCTTAGTCGCCTCTTACGACATGCGTGGCAGGTAACAGTGGTTCTATTCTTTACACCCCAAATTTGGGCCCCGGTAACCACTCGGGCGAAGGGTCCTTTCTTTCTCGAGCCATTTGCTTCTCCCTTCACTGTATCGTTTTTATTCTTTGACCATTTCTTTTCAATGTATTCCCAACATACCTCCATCTTTTCGTTTATAACAATTATTTCTAGTTGATGACCAGTCATTTCTCTGATTTCAACGGAAACAAATTTGCTTCTAAACTGTCCGCCACGGAGTTTGAACCAGGTAATATTGGGTTGGGATCAAGCTAACTACCACTAGGTCACAGACTCCCACATCCACGAATACGTTGTCCAAATATCATGACTTCAGAGTTGGGCGTTATAAAATGTTTCTTGCTTCAGACGAACAAACACGACAACACTATGTTTTATAATATAAAATTTAACAAATAAATTCTCATAACATACAATAAAAAATACAAATTTTGGGAGTTTTGTCGCACGTCCCACATACGAGGCTCGTACATGGATTATATGTACCTAGAGAGAGAGATTTTTTTTTAAAACGGCAGCTTCTTCTTCTTCCGCGATCAACTTCTGCTATGCGACGACTCCGGTATTTGTCATAAACAGGGCGGTGCGCTTGACGTCTTCACTGGTCCCCATAATTTGTTTTGTAGTGTTGTTTCTGTTGGCCAGATTTCCATTCTCACACTGCTCAGACTGGGACAGTCTTGCAGGATGCGCTCTTCAGGGTACTTTTTTTTTAGTGCACCACATGTGAGGCAGCCGAGTCCCTGAGACCCATTCTATGGAGGTGTGCTCTGAGACTGTAGTGTCCCGTTCTAAGTCTGAAGATTGTGCTTTTCTGTTTAGTGTATTATACTATCATGCTCTGGGTTGTATCCTCCGTTTATTTTTCTCCACATCATTTTTCTATTTAAAAAAAAACAGCAGCGAATCTCCGAGGCACTGAACCTGCGAATGTTCAGAGCAAGGGTTTAATATAAACCACATATTTTCATTTTAATGTCGTTATTAATTTATTATCTGACTGTATATGTTAGGTCTGCCGTGAAGGACGTCTGCATTTCTTCCATTCTTTTGTATCCTTTGCTTGATAAAGTCCTTCTGATCGAAAACATCGCTGTATATTCTTTTTGTTTGTGCTTTGTAAAACAACAGTACCTTGATGATGAGAATGATGATGGTGATAATGTTGGTGATAATGATGATGATGACGATAATAATGATGACGATGATGAAGATAATGATGATGAAGATGGGTTATTTTCATGTTTTCTTTACGGATGTTCAGTGTTGTTTGAAGATCGTCTCCCACTTTTCAACCAGAATGGTTAGTAATCACTCAACCTGTCTAAAAGACTATTTCTTTTGACTGAACCCAAAAAAAACTATTGTTGAAGGTTTTCTATCGAATTAGAGACCATTTTTCCTTACGAAGCCCGTGCGCTGCCGCTGAGATCTTTCTGTGTATAACAGAAAACAGAACACACATGGTTATTTATCGAAGTGTAATGATGATGATTCTATCAATCAATTATTCAATTATATTTCTATTTTTCCAAGTCGTTAGTAATGTGTGAGGAAAACTGAATCCAGTTTGTTTTTTATAATTCCAGCCGGAATGTATGTTTTCTTGGTCAGTATAAAGATGCTCTTTCCCATAGTTATTACAATGTTATGTTATATTCATGTCGTTATTCGATCGACGTCATGGCACATTGTGTCATCCAATGCGTGCTTCGTCATCCAATGTGTGCTTGTCATCAATGCGTGCTTGTCATCCAATGCGTGCTTCGTCATCCACTAAAGCACAGGGGTCTCTGCGGATAAGTGGTTACGCCTTTTGCCTTGTGAGTCGAAGATCGTGCGTTCGAATCCGGATCGCGCTGTTCTGTTCACGAGTGCAGTTTTTTTCCAGAGACCCCTAGAATTGTTGCTGGAGATACGGAGTTCGTGTTCTGTGCAATACTCTCGGCAGGTGGCGTACCATTTCTGCGGAGAGGGACCGAGCCATATGGGGTAAAACCCGATGCAATGAAGTCAATCCTTCGGCTTTAAACCCTTATAGATTCCCAAACTTTTTCTGACCACCGCCCACTTTTCACACCATAAACTTTGTAACGCCCTCCAGGTCATAGCATTTTGCCAACGCCCCTCCCTCATATTACAAGCTCTATTTACTCTTTGACATAGAAAATTGATATATAGTTACGTCATACATGGTCAATTTTCAAATGATTATATTCATGAAATAGAAAATTGATGAAAAAATTGATCGTGCAGAACAGGCACAAGATGAATTAAAATGCAGGATTCAAATTTTAAACGATTATTCAATCACAAAATCACGAAAATAATTTATTTTAAAATATTTATTATTAATTTCTTCCTTAAGGAGCCACTGACCCCTAATCGTCTGAACGCCTCCCACATTTTTCTGAACCCACCGAGGCCCAAATTGGGGTGTAAAGAACAGAACCACTGTTACCTGCCACGTATGTCGTTAGAGGCGTCTAAGGAGGTTGGTCGTGAGGCTAGCTACCCCACACCGTAAAAACACTAGATGGCTACAGAATGGAGAGCGAACCGAGTAAACGCTGACTGAAACCGAACACATCGCCGAGGGATGAGCATCATAGCTCCAAATGGTACTGAAGATGTGACGTAAAACACACCAATGCTAAGGCTGCATGAATCAAGAAGAAGTCTAGACAAGCAGTTGAGTGGAGCCCGCAGGAAAACGGAAAAGGGGGCGTCCCAAACAGACCTGGAGACTGAGTCTTTTTAAGGAACTGAAGGATGCTGGACTATCCTCGGAAGAAATAAAGAAAACAGTCATAGACAGGGAAAAGTGGCCAACAACTGTTGAAGCCCTTTGCTTCACGCGGAGAGAAATAAGTCAAGTTAGTCACACAATGAACGATGTGGTCAACAGCAAGCAGGCTGCTTTTACTTTCTAGTGTTTCTTTGGTACCAAACTAGGGCCAGGTCAACCTGAAATCACATCTGAAGTTGGAGAAGGCACGTCTGTATGGCCAGAAATACTGATAAGGAAAGCACACCTTCGCGTAAAAATCAATCAAAAGCACCATGCCTTTTTCCCTGACTATACCTGAATTCGTAGAGGGTGAACACAAGAAGAAGAATATGAAACCTGTTACAGCTGGGAAAAAATCAAACTCCAATTGGAAATTTGATCCTGGAATGAAGAGCATGAAAAGTAGGAGAACTGACCACTACGCCATCGATCTCTCACTCGTCACTGTACTTTGTCATTGTCATCAGATTAGGCAATTTAATGACTGGTCGTATTTGTTTGTGTGTTGGCTTCGTGTTTATCACCAATGAAACCATTTTTTGTGATATGTGTAGTATGTGCCGAGAATCTACGTTGCGATACCGTTATCCGGGAACATACGTTGCGCCCCTGTTAGCCGAAAAAATATGTTGCACCCCCCTGTTAGCCGAGAACATACGTTAGGCCCCTGTTAGCCGAGAACATACGTTGCGCCCCCGTTAGCCGAGAACATACGTTCGCGCCCCCGTTAGCCGATAACATACGTTGCGCCCCTGTTAGCCGAGAACATACGTTGCGCCCCCGTTATCCGATAACATACGTTGCGCCCCTGTTAGCCGAGAAAATATGTTGCACCCCCTGTTAGCCGAGAACATACGTTGGCCCCTTAAGAACCGCTAAAAACTGGCACATCCGAATTTCGAACACAGTGTTTGTGTATTATCCAACAGCACATCAATTTGTATTCATCTTTATTAATGTTTATTCATTATTTTATTCATTATTGTTCATTATTAAATATTATGTTCATTATTTTATTCATTATTGTTCATTATTAACTATTTTGTTCCTTATTTTACTCGCTATCTTTTTCATTAGTGTATTTAGTATTATATTCATTATTTTATTAATTACTTTGTTCATTATTTTGTTCATTATTTATTCATTATTTTGGTCATTATTTTATTCACTGTGGTGTTCATTATTATTTTTCTCCGTGTTCCTGATATTATCCAACAGCACGTAAATTTGTATTCATTATTTAAATTATTTTAGTCATTATTTTAGTCATTATTTTATTTATTATTTTGTTACTTATTTTTGTATTTGTGCATCTTATATTTTGTATCTGTGTATCTTATATTTTGTATCTGTGTATCTGTGCATCTTATATTTTGTATCTGTGTATCTTATATTTTGAATCTGTGTATCTATTTGTATTGTATCTTATATTTTGTATCTGTGTATCTTATATTTTGTATCTGTGCATCTTATATTTTGTATCTGTGTATCTTATATTTTGTATCTGTGTATCTTATATTTTGTATCTGTGCATCTTATATTTTGTATCTGTGTATCTTATATTTTGTATCTGTGTATCTGTGCATCTTATATTTTGTATCTGTGTATCTTATATTTTGTATCTGTGTATATGTCATCTTATATTTTATTGTTATCTGTGCATCTTATATTTTGTATCTGTGCATCTTATATTTTGTATCTGTGCATCTTATATTTTGTATCTGTGTATCTGTGCATCTTATATTTTGTATCTGTGTATCTTATATTTTGTATCTGTGCATCTTATATTTTGTATCTGTGTATCTTATATTTTGTATCTGTGTATCTTATATTTTGTATCTGTGTATCTTATATTTTGTATCTGTGTATCTTATATTTTGTATCTGTGCATCTTATATTTTGTATCTGTGCATCTTATATTTTGTATCTGTGTATCTTATATTTTGTATCTGTGTATCTTATATTTTGTATCTGTGCATCTTATATTTTGTATCTGTGTATCTTATATTTTGTATCTGTGTATATTATATATAAGGAAATATATCATGTGAGACAATTGAGTAGTCTTCTTCTTCTTTGCGTTGGTTCTTTACAACCAATTTAATCACTCTTTGTGATATGTTTGATCTTTGCCAAGAACGTGTATACGTTGCACATTGGTTTGTAAGCCCCTAAACGCATAGACTTCACACGTTTAGGACACATGCATCCGATTTCAGCCAAACCTCCTAAGTCGCCTCTTACGACATGCGTGGCAGGTAACAGTGGTTCTATTCTTTACACCACAAATTTGGACCCCGGAAATCACTCGGGCGAATTGAATAGTAAAATGAGAGATTTCTTTTTGTTTTCAGCATTTTATTAAAATATTTAACTAAACCTTTATGCCCCCAATGAAGCATAAGCAGGAAACCAGCACTCTACATCAGCATTGTCCAACGCGGAGCCTGCGGGCGGCGTGACGTCTGTGTCATACATTCACGGTGCCCTATTTTGCTCTGCTGGCTTTAGCGATAATCATATTTCTAGAAAATAAATTAGTTTTTAGTTTGTTCGTAGAACTTCCAGGAACACTATCTTCTCACACTTACAATATTGTTTTATTTAGTTACTATTCCATTACCCCTAACCCCATTCTTTGTTTCTTCACTGGTGAAAGCGTCGATGTCTTTACAATATTAATATATGGCCTTTTTCGTCTTTACAGACGGTCAATTGTCAAGTTTTTTACTGTGACAACTTCTGAGTTTTCACTTTTCTCTCTTGTCGTTCAGCTCATACATAAGTCTCTTCTCAAAAGACTTCGCCCTTGCGCAATGTCACTTTCCACAAAACTCTTACATCATCTAGTGTCTCCCATGTGCTGGGATCTATAGAAAAGTTCTTTATTGAAGCCTTGTAGACATATTTATGTCTGAGCAGTGATCTGCCCTGGTGCCTCTTTCCTCCGAAAGTTCACAGAACAACATTTGTTTTGGTATGCGACAAGTTTCCATTCTTCTCACATGCACCAACCATCTTAGTCGTCTACTGTTGAGCATGCCCGTGATGGAAGGCAGGTTTGCACGTTGCAGTACTTCAGAGTTGGTTACCTTGACGTACCACCTGATGATCATAAGCTTGCAGAGACATTGAAGGTGAAAGATGTTAAGTCTCCTCTCGTGTCTTGAGTGGGCTGTCCATATTTCTGAGCCATATAGTAAATAACTAATTACACAGGATCGATATATTTGAATCTTCGTCTGCAATGTTAGTTTTGTGTTGTCCTACGCTCGCTTTGAAAGTTTGCCGAATTTAGTATCTGTTCTCCCTATACGAACGTTGATTTCTTCATCAAGAGAAAGGCTGGCAGTGATCATGTACCCAAGACAGAAAAATTTTTTAACTGGTCTTAGATGGTTACCATGTTACTATTATTAGTAGTAGTTATGTTATGTTATGTTATGTTATGTTATGTTATGCGATCGATGTCACGGCACATTGGGCATTCCCATGCATGCTCTGTCCTCCGCTGCAGCAGCCATCCTAAAGTCCATTTGCTCACCGTACCCATGAGAAGTTGATTACTATATCTTCTCTCTCTACCACGAAGACGACACTGTCTGGCATATCCACACTTAACACCTAATTCTCGAACTCGTTCCAGTGTCTGAGACGTGCCCATGTCACATAATTGAGAGCGTACCGCATTGATGATATCGACTCTGTCCATACTTCTGCCCGTTTGAGTCGGGACATTGTTTGCAAGAAAGTCTACACGCTCGTTACCCTGCACTCCAGCATGTCCAGGTGTGTACAGCCAAGTTATTTTCTTGAGATGTGATCTCCGAATGCTGTCCACCCATTCCACACGCGTACTTCCAAGTTCAATCAGTTGAAGCATATTCACCGAGTCTGATATTCTTCTTCTGCGTTCTCACTAGATTGGGATTTCGGATTCTCAAACAAAGGCAGCCGTCTGCCTCAGATCATCAGCCACGCCATACAGTTTGTCTTGGACGCTGGTGTAAGTGGGCCACCTCTTTCTTCTCAGGTCTGCATACTTGGGGCAGTTATGTAGGATATGTTCTGTTGTCATACTTGCTAAGCCACAGGGGCACAGGTCGTTGGTGCCTATCTTGAATTTGGTGTACAGGTGGTGTCTCATTCTGTTGTGACCCGTCCGAAGGCGAAGTATAGCTGTCTGGTCCCTTCTGGACAGTTGGTAATATCCATCATTCTTGTTGTGTTTTGGGTGTTCTTTATCCCACTTTGCCCTGTAGTGCCCTTTGGCGATAGTTTTTGCTTCTTCATAGCTAACCAGGTTGTTTTCTTGGGGCATTCCTGCTCCCTCTTTATCCAGTCTGTCAGCATCTTCATTCCCTTGATCTTGCAGTGTGAGGGTATCCACTGGATTACTACCCTCTCCGATTCATGGGATAACTGGGCTAAGGTTGACCTGAGATCACTTAGTTCTGTGTTCCTTTCAGATTTCAGTGCTGAGATAGCGGACAATGCGTAAAGAGCACAATTTTTCCATGTATTTGGTTCATATTTTGTAGTGCCATTTTGCAGCTGCACTGAGGGCCTCTACCTCAGCCCTGAAATTAGTTGAGAGCTTGCCGGTGGCCAGAGCCAAGGTTAGCTCTTCTCCATTTTTTAGTCTGAGTCTGATATGATGATCGTATTAGTAGTAGTAGTAGTTGTTGTTGTATTGCAATAGTCTAATGGCGCCCGCATCTCCCCAACCATCCGTCAGATGCGGTTCAATATATAAACACGTTGGACAGCAATTCTCTTTACATATTTGTTACCCGCCTGCCCAGCGTGTTCGTAGCGCGTTGGACGTCGGGTGACAAGCCCCCTATAATGCGGTTCAATTCCACGGGCTGGCAGAAAAGCCACAGGTTCCTAGTAAATAAAAAGCATTGCAGAAATCGGATGTGCTGGCCTACTTGTTGGCGCATAACTGGCACAACGTACAATCGCTCTTATGCTCAGATCACATACAAATCACACAGAGCGGTTGACAGGTGGTCGATATGGAACGTTAAAATAATAAGAAGTTGAAGAAGAAGAAGCAGAAGCATAAGAAAGTTGGGACAGAACCTTGCTTGAATTACATTGAGAAACAAAGAATGAAGTGGTTTGTCCACTTAATAAGAAAGCAACAAAACTCCACTGTTTACAGAATCTTCTACAACAGAACAACAGAACAGAAGGCGAGAGAAAAATATGGATAGATGGCAAACCAGAATCCTGTCACAAAGCAAAAATAACTATCACCCAAACCACTAAAGCAGGGCAACAACCTGGTAACAATGTAACGACAAAAGACAGAAAAAGCAGAATAAGCAACAACTGTTTTTATTTTATTTTTACATTTTGGCAAACCTACAAAAAACTAGGAAACCATTGATATAACGTAAGCAATGAATAGTTAGCAAACCCTGCGAGTTCTCTGTAAAACAGAAGAAACCCGTCGTATGGTAAAACAGTTTGGATAATGTTATAGGAAGATAAACATTGGAAACCGCAGTTAACAAACTCTAAATTGAATTGCTTTTGCTGAGTACACTTTCAAGACACAATTTACATGTTTTAAAGAAGACGACATCGGTCAGTCTAGTGTTGTATATTTGTATGTAAATTTTAGCAATTGCTCATTTGTTATTGACAATGTGTATTTTCTGTTGTCGTTGCTGGCTATCTTTATTTTGTTTTTCTTTTTTACTTTATGTCTGTGAGACGAAGTGGTTAATACGTTTGTCTTACTTTATGTCTGTGAGACGAAGTGGTTAATACGTTTGTCTTACTTTATGTCTGTGAGACGAAGTGGTTAATACGTTTGTCTTACTTTATGTCTGTGAGACGAAGTGGTTAATACGTTTGTCTTACTTTATGTCTGTGAGACGAAGTGGTTAATACGTTTGTCTTACTTTATGTCTGTGAGACGAAGTGGTTAATACGTTTGTCTTACTTTATGTCTGTGAGACGAAGTGGTTAATACGTTTGTCTTACTTTATGTCTGTGAGACGAAGTGGTTAATACGTTTGTCTTACTTTATGTCTGTGAGGAGACGAAGTGGTTAATACGTTTGTCTTACTTTATGTCTGTGAGACGAAGTGGTTAATACGTTTGTCTTACTTTATGTCTGTGAGACGAAGTGGTTAATACGTTTGTCTTACTTTATGTCTGTGAGACGAAGTGGTTAATACGTTTGTCTTACTTTATGTCTGTGAGACGAAGTGGTTAATAGTTTGTTTACTTTATGTCTGTGAGAGACGAAGTGGTTAATACGTTTGTCTTACTTTATGTCTGTGAGACGAAGTGGTTAATACGTTTGTCTTACTTTATGTCTGTGAGACGAAGTGGTTAATACGTTTGTCTTACTTTATGTCTGTGAGACGAAGTGGTTAATACGTTTGTCTTACTTTATGTCTGTGAGACGAAGTGGTTAATACGTTTGTCTTACTTTCTGAAGACGCCAAAGGTCGTGGGTTCGAGCGTGGGTTATTCAGTTTTTCCTCAGAAGATCCTTAGGGTTGTTATTGGAGCTACAGAGTTCGTGCTTTGTGCAACACTCTCGGCAAATGCTTGCAATTTCTCTAGAGTGGGCGGTAACAATAAACCCATTGCAATGAAATCAGATCGGCGACTTTCTTCCTTTCTTTCGTTCGCTTAAAATTTGTCTATATATTCAATGTTGTCTCTTGTATGAACTTCACTGTCTTTTGTAGCTCACAAAGAGGTTCGTGTAGTTTTCTGTCGAGTGTTGTCTCGTTAGACCAGTGAGTTTGTCTTAGTGTATCATATTCAGGACAATCTTGAAGTATGTGCTGCGACTTTCTTCTTCTTTAGTGATCTCTGAGCATACGCTTAATTTACTGTGGACTAGAAACTGGGCAGTCAGCTCAGGTCTGTCAGGTTTCCCCAAAGCTTAGTTTTCAGGTCGACAGGGTGTGGGGCACATGTCGCTTCTCAGCTTCCCCAAGAGAATACAGTCCTGCAGGACATGCTCCGTTGTCTATTCCGCCTGCTGACACTGGCAGCGAGCTGTTTCACTTATTCCTAGTCTATATAAGTGTTTGTTGAGTCTGCAGTGTCCGGTACGTAATTGAAATATAATGATCTGGTCTGTTCTACTTAGGTCTTTGAGGAAGTCTTTTCCATAATCATATCCAGTGTTTACTTCGACTTTCAACCCTTTAGACTTGTTTGGATTCCCAAAAGAGTACGAATTTGCACTCCTGGTTTATGTGTCAGATTCTTGCCTTTCGACACCAGATGGATAAATCACCAGACTTTTTCTTATGTGATAGGTTACCAGAGATTTCTTTCAAATCTCATCAGACTGGTTGATTCAATGCGAATAAGGCTACACTGCCACGAGCATGGCAGTCTTCTACTCTAGATAGAACATTGTTGGGACTCTCTTACAATCTCGAAGGTTTGCAGACGATGAAAGGGTTGATTCCCTTTCAGCAGACATTATATTGATCGCCTGCAGCCAGGTATGGTTTTCTTGCAACCAGGTATTGGTTCCCAACAACCAGGTATGGGTTTTCATCAAACATATATGGGTCACCAGCATCCAGGTAGTGGTAGCTAACAATCAGGCATTGGTTCTAAAACAATCAGATTTGGTTCTCCGACAAACAGGTATGAGTCTCTAGCAATTAGATATGGATTTCCAGCAAACAGGTGTGGGTTTCCAACAACCAGTTGTAGGTCTCCAACAATCAGATGTAGGTCTGATACCCTCTCACTGTGGAATACCAGGAAATGAAACAGCAGACCGATTGGCAAGGAAGGTGCTGCAGGAGAGCAGCCGGATGTGCCAGTTACCTACCACCAAAAGAAAAGGATGATTAAATCAATGGGAAAGCCACAAATACCAACACAAGACGATTACTATAATATGAACAGATTGAAACAAGTTTTTATTCTGCGCCTTAGAACAGGACACAATCGGCTCCCAGCCACATGTATACAAAATTCAAGATTGACAATTCAGCCATGTGTACATGTGGACAGGCAAACCAGACTGCAGAGCACATACTTCAAGACTGCCCCAAATATGATACACTGAGGCAAACTCACTGGCCTAACGAAACAACACTCGACATAAAACTACACGGACCTCTGTGTGAACTACAAAAGACAGTGAAGTTCATACAAGAGACAACATTGAATATATAGACATATTTCAAGCGAACGAAAGGAAGGAGGGAAGATGTAGGTCTCCAACAATCAGTTGTAAGTCTCCAACATTCAATTGTAAGTCTCCAACATTCAGTTGTAAGTCTCCAACATTCAGTTGTAGGTCTCCAACAATCAGATGTAGGTCTCCAGCAACCAGTTGTAGGTCTCCAACAATCAGTTGTAGGTCTCCAACATTCAGTTGTAGGTCTCCAACAATCAGGTGTAAGTCTCCAACAATCAGTTGTAGATCTCCAACAACCAGTTGTAGGTCTCCAACAATCAGTGTTAGGTCTCCAGCAACCAGTTGTAGGTCTCCACCAACAGTTGTAGGTCTCCAACATTCAGATGTAGTCTCCAACAATCAGTTGTAGATTCACAACAGTGTGGTCTCCAACAACTCAGATTTTGGTCTCCAACAACTAGTGTAGGTTCCAACAACAGTTTGTGGTCTCCACAACAGTATGGTCTCCAACACTAGTGTAGGTCTTCCAACAACCAGTATGAGTCTCAACAACTCAGTTGTGGTCTCCAACAACTAGATTGTGGTCTCCAACAACTCAGATGTGGTCTCCAACAACTCAGATGTGGTCTCCAACAACTAGATATGGTCTCCAACAATCAGATGTAGGTCTTCCAACAACTAGTTGTGGTCTCCAACAATCAGTTGGTCTCCAACAACTAGATGGGTCTCCAACAATCAGATTGGTCTCTAACAACTAGATGTGGGTCTCACAACATAGTTGGTCTCCAACAATCAGATGTAGGTCTCCACAACTAGTTGGCTTCCAACAACTAGATGGGTCTCCAACAACAGTTAGGTTTCAACAACTAGATATGGGTCTCCAACAACTGATAGGTTCCAACAATAGTTGGGTCTCCAACAATCAGATTGAGTCTCCAACAATCAGTATGAGTCTCCAACAACAGATGTAGGGTCTCAACAACAGATGTGGTCCCCAACAATCAGATTGTAGTCTCCAACAACTCAGTTGGCTCTCAACAACTGTAGGTCTCCAACAACTAGAAATGAGGTCTCCAACAACTAGATATGGCTTTCCAACAACTAGATATGGGTTTCCAACAACTAGATATGGCTTTCCAACAACTAGATATGGGTCTCCAACAACTAGATATAGGTTTCCAACAACTAGATATGGGTCTCCAACAACTAGATATGGCTTTCCAACAACTAGATATGGGTTTCCAACAACTAGATATGGGTCTCCAACAACTAGATATAGGTTTCCAACAACTAGATATGGGTCTCCAACAACTAGATATGGCTTTCCAACAACTAGATATGGGTTTCCAACAACTAGATATGGCTTTCCAACAACTAGATATGGATCTCCAACAACTAGATATGGGTTTCCAACAACTAGATATGGATCTCCAACAACTAGATATGGGTCTCCAACAACTAGATATGGCTTTCCAACAACTAGATATGGATCTCCAACAACTAATATAGGTTTCCAACAACTAGATATGGTCTCCAACAACTAGATATGGGTTTCCAACAACTAGATATGGCTTTCCAACAACTAGATATGGGTCTCCAACAACTAGATATAGGTTTCCAACAACTAGATATAGGTCTCCAACAACTAGATATGGGTTTCCAACAACTAGATATGGGTCTCCAACAACTAGATATGGCTTTCCAACAACTAGATATGGCTCCACAACTAGATATGTCTCAACAACTAGATATGGTTTCCAACAACTAGATATGAGGTCTCCAACAACTAGATATGGGTTTCCAACAACTAGATATGGCTTTCCAACAACTAGATATGGATCTCCAACAACTAGATATGGGTTTCCAACAACTAGATATGGATCTCCAACAACTAGATATGGCTTTCCAACAACTAGATATGGCTTTCCAACAACTAGATATGGGTTTCCAACAACTAGATATGTCTTTCCAACAACTAGATATGGGTTTCCAACAACTAGATATGGGTCTCCAACAACTAGATATAGGTTTCCAACAACTAGATATGGGTTTCCAACAACTAGATATGGATCTCCAACAACTAGATATGGGTTTTCAACAACTAGATATGGCTTTCCAACAACTAGATATGGGTTTCCAACAACTAGATATGAGCTTTCCAACAACTAGATATGGTCTCCAACAACTAATATAGGTTTCAACAACTAGATATGGTTTCCAACAACTAGATATGGTCTCCAACAACTAGATATGGTTTCCAACAACTAGATATGGTCTCCAACAACTAGATATGGTCTCCAACAACTAGATATGGCTTTCCAACAACTAGATATAGGTTTCCAACAACTAGATATGGGTCTCCAACAACTAGATATAGGTTTCCAACAACTAGATATGGCTTTCCAACAACTAGATATGGCTTTCCAACAACTAGATATGGATCTCCAACAACTAGATATGGGTCTCCAACAACTAGATATGGCTTTCCAACAACTAGATATGGATCTCCAACAACTAGATATGGCTTTCCAACAACTAGATATGATTTCCAACAACTAGATATGGCTCCAACAACTAGATATGGTTTCCAACAACTAGATATGGGTCTCCAACAACTAGATATGGGTTTTCAACAACTAGATATGGCTTTCCAACAACTAGATATGGTCTCCAACAACTAGATATGGGTCTCCAACAACTAGATATGGGTTTCCAACAACTAGATATGGATCTCCAACAACTAGATATGGGTTTCCAACAACTAGATATGGCTCTCCAACAACTAGATATGGTTCTCACAACTAGTATAGTCTCAAACTAGATATGGGTTTCAACAACTAGATATGAGTCTCCAACAACTAGATATGGGTTTCCAACAACTAGATATGAGTCTCCAACAACTAGATATGGCTTTCCAACAACTAGATATGGGTTTCCAACAACTAGATATGAGTCTCCAACAACTAGATATGGGTCTCCAACAACTAGATATGTCTTTCCAACAACTAGATATGGGTTTCCAACAACTAGATATGAGTCTCCAACAACTAGATATGGCTTTCCAACAACTAGATATGGTCTTTCAACAACTAGATATGGCTTTCCAACAACTAGATATGGCTTTCCAACAACTAGATATGGTCTCCAACAGATGGCTCAAAACGATATGGGTTTTCAACAACTAGGTATATGTCTTCAGCAGTTTTCTCTAGCGATGTAGTCATACTAGTGCGACTTTGACGCAATTTTGTTACTTTGTGTCTGCAACAATGGCGGCGTCATGTCTCACAAAAATACGGCAAATATTCGCTTTCAAATAGCAACCGGATGTGCCACCAAAAAAAGGGAGATTAAAGCAATCAGATATTAAAGCAGGCATTGAAGTGGGATGCAAAGGGTTCAAGAAAGAGAGGACGACCTAATTGAGACCCTGAAATGAACTTTGCTGAGAGAGGCAAGAAATATCGGTCTCAGTTCCATGGAAGAGATTGAGCGAGTTGCCCAGGATAGAGTGGTATGGATAAATTACTTGCAGGCCCTATGTAACGGTACGAGAGGAATTATTAATTAATTAATTAAAATCAATCAGAAAGCCACAAATACCAACACAAGACGTCTACTATATTATAAGCAGATTTCAACAAGTTGTCATTGTGAGAATGTAGTGATCTTGTGTTTGCTTGTTCTATCGCACTTTATAAGCTGTTATTCATTTTATTAAGCTGTTATTAAGGATGTCGTCGCTCCATCATTTACGTGGTCTTACTTTTGTTCTGTACTCGTTATACTTTATCAGTGTGGCTCTCTATCTTGATAGTCTATTCAATAAGCATTCCAACCATAAATAACACGCCTATTTTTAATGCAAGGAATATATATCGCTGCTAGTAATAGAGCAGTGCCGTCTGTGGCTTAGGGGATAGTAACTCGGTCTATTAACCCCGACGTTCTGAGTTCGAATCACGCTGAGGACAGTTTGGTGGCAAATTGTTTCGCGTAGATTTTTACAGAACGACAATGGCACCACCCGTTCAGAAAGCAATGGCAAACTACTGAACGCAATAATGCCTAGACAAATCACAAACAGCGTTAAAAAGCTGGGGATGATTCGCAAAGTCTTGTAAAGGATATGCAATTAACTTTTTAGTAACAGAGCAGGTCATCAAAAATAACCACCCAAAAAAATCCCTTACAAACAACACCTGAACGTTTAAGATTTAATGTGTCCAAACCATTTAATCTTGTTCTTATTTGCAACTGTTATCAATCTTTTTGATTACTTTTAATTTGTCTTATTGTCACCTCGTCTTCAATGCCTTTTCCTCGATATGATTTTCCGCTCATTATTGCTGATTGATCACAATTTCATTATTTTAGAACGTAGAGTTAGTGGTCTGTTTCTAGTAGTTATCGCCATCAAACAAGATAATCCCAGCCACCTGCAAGCCTGCTTACCTAAGGCTGCAAAAGGTCAACCGGTAATATAAGGACAGGACGGACAATGAAGCAGATGAACAAGGAAGACGGACAAGGTTTCAGGTTCTTGAAACCGCAGTTAGCTAGTTAGTTAGTAGTTAGTTGTTAGTTAGTTAGTTAGTTAGTAGTTAAGTTAGTTAGTTATCTAGTGCAGTTAGTTATTAGTTAGTTAATTAGTAGTAGTTAAAGAGTGTCACTAGTTAGTAGTCAGTGTCGAGTCAAAGTGTGAAGTTCATTTAGAGAAGAAGTAGTTAGCGTTAGTTAGTTAGTAGAAGTTAGTAGTTAGTTAGTTAGTTAGTTAGTAAAGTTAGTTAGGTTAGTTGAGTAGTTAGTTAGTTAGTTAGTTAGTTAAGTAGAGTTAGTGTAGTTAGATTAGTTATTAGTTAGTTAGTTAGTTAGAGTAGTTAGTAGTTAGGTGGTGTGGTTAGTTGGTGGTAGTTGGTGGGTGGTGGGTTTGTGGTTAGTTAGTTAGTTAGTTAGTTAGTTAGTTAGTTAGTTAGTTAGTTAGAGTTAGTTAGGTTAGTTAGTTTGTAGTGAGTATCAACAGCGGCCGGTCGGTTAGTCGCGAGTCAGATGATTGATTGAGAGGGGATTGGCTGAGTTGTTGGTTGTGCTGCTAGTTGATTGGTTGGTTGGCTGGTTGGGGCTGTTGGTTGGCTGTTGGTTGGGTGGTTGGTTGGCTGGTTGGCTGGCTGTTGGTTGGCTGGTTGGTAGACTGTTGGTTGGATGGTTGGTTAGTTTTATATACGATCAACGCGGCATGACCAACATGCAAAAGAACGATCGCGAGAGAGAGAGAGAGAGAGAGAGAGAGAGAGCACAGAACAAAAACTACGTGACGAAAAGCCTATTCCACCTGAGACAAAGAGTCCAATGATGATGACGATGTATATATCTATATATTTCCTTTTTTCCTGATGCTTGCTTTCCTTATTCCCCAATATCCCTCACCATTCAAGCAATCTATAGTCTGACTTCATATGTAATTAAAGACTGATAAATGGTGTTATGTGTTTGATATATTACTTCAGGAATGAAAGGCGATGTCGGTCCTATTGGTCCGAAGGGCAACCGAGGGAAAAAAGGCAATAAAGGTGAATGTGGACCCACAGGACCTGCCGGTGATAAAGGTGACATGGGTCCTAGAGGACTAACAGGTTTGTAGTACCTTAATATGTCGTGTAATATACACAAGTAGAAAAGTTACAATTTAAGTTAGTTTATCAGTTAGTAAATGAGAGGAAGTCAGTGTACTCAGGTTATATCTATCTACATCCCTTTTATGTCATTAATGGCGTGGACGTAAGTGATTGCCTCTCGCCCAAAAGGAACTCGGTTCATTTCCAGCTTGAAGCAATCGATATATTTTTCCAGAGATCCCTGATCTTAATGCAAGTAAGATCGAATTCCTAGTCTTTTCGGAAACGGACAATGCAATGAAGGTCCCATGTTCAAGTTGAACACGCTAAAGATCTTCTTGCAGTTAGAAAATCAATGAGAATAGACTGTAAAGCCGATTTCCTAGCAACATTCATTAAAAATATACAAATAAAATTTCCAGAAATTGTTTTACGATCTTCAAAACTACATCAGAGACCCTCGGCGGTGTTACAGAGCAAGTGTACTGCCACTGAGATCTTCCCGTGATAGAAGATCGGATCACACATGGTTATTCACCGTAGTGCAATGATGATGATCAAATGAATCAATAATTTCTCCCCAACAACACAGACACATAGTATATGCAATGACAGTATCATTCCTACATTTTCGAACAGTGGATTCGTTATTGCTAAATATCTTTACCATAGCAAGAATGTCTACAAAATCACCAAATTTCAGATGATGTAAAATATGACAATTTACCGTGATCCCTTCTTCCTGTTGGGTATATTATCAAATGTGCTTACTACCTCTTCTTCATCTTTAGTGATCGAGCAAGACTTGGGGTCTTGCCCTTCGGTCCAATATCGTGTAGCATTTCTCCTTCTTCTTCTGCGTTCGTTCGCTACGAATGCATGCGTAGTCGGGGCTGCTTGTGTGGTACTTTTGACTTATATTTGCGTGATGGCTGTTTTCTTTATTATTAGTGACCCCCACCATGCAGGCTTCGACTTCAGAGGTGTGTAGCATTTATGTATCAGCATAGAAGAGTTGAGGTGGTACCTGTAGATTTTATACCAACCACGGACAGGAGTCAAATGAGGACCACTCTGACATAGGGAACACACGAGATGACTGTGATGCTCAATGATACAGCAGCTAAGGGACGGTTCACTGTGCTTCCCCATCACCAGATGTCTGCTGCTCATGCCGAGTTCTGTTAATACTCTAAGCATGTGTATGAAAAAATGAACATAAAATGAGACGAATTCAGGAAAAGTGATAAAATCAGAGAAATGTCTGGTCAAGCACTTAGCAACAACTGTTATAAGAAGGATTATATGAAGATATGTTGAATATATCTGGAGAAAACCGCCATGGAAGGAGGCATACCGGCAAATAGAAGAAGAGGAAAACCAAAGAGAAGATGGATTCAGGATGTAACTGATGGTTTGAACATCAGTTCGGCTGCAGAGGCAGGACATCTGGCCTATGAGAGAGAGAAATTTCGGAGGACTGTTGGAGTGGTAAATTTCTGCTCAGGACAAGCTATTTGATGATGATGTTGGCATATTTTGAGAAGAAATGATCAAAGAATACCAATGTGGGCATTGAAGTGGGAGGCAAAGGATTAAAAAAAAAGAGAGGACGCCCCGAAACTAACTTTGCTACGAGAAGCCACAAATATCAGACTCAATTCAATGGAAGAGATTGAGTGAGTTGCTGGGGATAAAGCGGTATTGAGAAATTACTTGCAGGCTCTATGTAATGTATAACGGTACGAGAGGAATTTGTATTTATGTGTATCTAAATGCTGAAGGCATAGAGTCATTATGCCCTGAGTCACTGCGTCTCTACAGTGGGTATCAGTATACGCTTTGTATATTAGTTTTATATCCTCAAGCTCTGCCCGTGTGTGCCTGGGCTCGTAAGGGGAGCAAAGAATATTAACACTGCGACCTACAAATCATGTCGTAAGAGGCGAGTGAGGCAGCTGTCTATGGAGGCTACCCTAGTTAATTAAAAACGTCGCAGAAATCGGATGTGCTGGCGTACTTGTAGGCGCATAACTGGCACAACGCACACTCGCTATTAGGCTCAGATCACATACAAATCACAAAGAGTGGTTAACAAATAGTCGATATGGAGCGTTCGAAGAAGAAGAAGCTGCTGGTTCCAGGAAAGTGTCCTCGTTCAATTTCCGAAAACTTTTCTCAAAGTGTGTTCTCTCCAACGCCTGAGGTTTCCCCTTTATTTATGTCTCGTCTACACCGCTGACCAAATCGTGTCGATTCCAGACAGTTGCATATCAATATGTATATCCATATGTCTGTATATGTGTATGTGCGTTTGTATTTGTATGAGAATGTGTTTTGATATCTTATGAAGCACAACTCAACGATTTAACTCATCTTCACCACGCACTCAATCATGTTCCCTTCACTTAAACAAGTTTACGTTCGAATATATATTCACTTTAAGTTTACCTTCATGGCCTGAATATTTTCCCTCTATCTCTATTCCTTCTGGTTCCATCTTAAAGACTATCCGGCTATATCTAGAGGCAAGTCCTTTGTGGTGTCTGATTCATCCTCCCTTTCCTCTGCAACGATTACTACATCAGTTGTCCTTATCGAACTTTTAACAGCCGCTGTCTTTTCACCTGTTACTGGACACGACCTGCATTTCAGGACCTATCGGTGAAAAAGGTTTACGTGGACCAAAGGGGGACCATCCAGCACGGATTGCCTTTACTGTAACTCGAGTGAACCCTCGGACCCGTCCCGCAGAAGACGCATGTGACCTTCGACAAAATTCATCTCAACCTGGGCGACAGTTTTGATGTGTACTCTTCGCATTTTATTTGCAAGGTAAGAGCTGAATGTGTTTCTAGAAAAATACGAAGTTGTTCCTTTTTTTGTTGTTCTTTTTTGGTTCCTTTTTGTTATTCCTTTTTGTTATTCCTTTTTGTTATTCCTTTTGTTATTCCTTTTTGTTATTCCTTTTGTTGTTGTTCCTTTTTGGTTCCTTTTGTTGTTGTTCCTTTTGTTGTTGTTCCTTTTTTGTTCCTTTTGTTGTTCCTTTTTTTTTTTTTTTTTGTCCTTTTCCTTTTCCTTTTGTTGTTCCTTTTATTATTTTTTGGTTTTTTTTCTTTTGGTTGTTCTTTTGGTTGTTCCTTTTTGTTGTTCCTTTTTGCACAACTTTTGATATAAAGAAAATATGGGAAAAGATGGTGTGAGTGAGTGTTGATTGGTTAGTTGGTCAGGTGACTGGTTAGTTGTTAGTTCATTGACCAGTCCATCAGTGAGTGAGTGAGTGAGTGAGTGAGTGAGTGAGTGAGTGAGTGAGTGAGTGAGTGAGTGGTGAGTGGTGAGTGGTGAGTGAGGAGTGAGTGAGTGGTGAGTGAGTGAGTGAGTGAGTGAGTGAGTGAGTGAGTGGTGAGTGAGTGAGTGAGTGAGTGAGTGGTGAGTGAGTGAGTGAGTGAGTGAGTGAATGAGTGAGTGAGTGAGTGAGTGAGTGAGTGAAT
Organism: Arion vulgaris; assembly: GCA_020796225.1. NCBI lineage: Eukaryota > Metazoa > Mollusca > Gastropoda > Stylommatophora > Arionidae > Arion > Arion vulgaris. The sequence goes on from CM036767.1 coordinate 31,827,943, forward strand.
GAGCGTATCCGAAGCGATATGATTATATTCCTCATATACCTGATAACCATCGACAAACGCCTATTAAAAGACGTTACATACCTAGGGAGCATTTTTTCAGCACTCGGAAGAATAACTAACTAAATCCAACATAGATGAAACAAAGCAAATCAAACACTAGGACAAAATGCACCAATTTTAAAATGCAAACATGTCACCATGAACACAAAAAGAGCACTGTTCAACACAATATTTCTCCCTACATTATGCTGTCAGTGCCAAACCTGAACACTGACATTAAATGACAGAACTAACTAGTCATTACAGAGATGAAGTGTCTACACAGAATGTTGGGAGTAACATGAATGAGACCAGTTTAGAAATGAAGACATCAGGGAAAAAGTGGGTACAATATCAGTATCAAACTTCATTAAGAAAAAACAAATTAAATGGTTCGGCCACATAAGCAGATTACCAACAGAAAGTGTGCACAATGAGCAAAATTACTCCGATACAGTGGATACAAAGCAAAAGACCGGCCATGTAAAATGTGGACCTCAGAGATAACAGAGTCGGTGAAAGGCACTGTTTATGAAGCGCACACAAAGGCCCGTTCTAGAAATCTCTTCTTACGCTGAAGCTGTGAGGCAAATGAGGTCTGGAGAAAAGAAAGAAAGACAAGGTGCATAGAGAGGATCGGTCCATGTGTCTCCTTTTTTCGACCTGACGCTGAAAGACAAAACAATATTAGAGAATAGATAGATAGACACCTGGTAACTGGTGTAACACGTACAAACAAAGTACTATAGTTTTACAAAATACATAAACAGTGACGATAAACAGCAACGTTTCGACCAACAAGGAGGTTTTACTGCAGTCTTCCCCCTATTTCGATATTGGTAACTGGTGTACTATATATTCTTTTTTCCGCATAATAACTAAATATTTCTTTTTAAACACACAAGAACATAAATAATGCTTGATTACTTATTAACCCCTTCACTCTTCTAAACCCATACACTGGCTGGTTACAGTTTGTAAGATGACCCAAAGCCAGTATACTAGTTAATTTAGTATAAATTGCAATATAAGAACGTTCGGTGGTATTTTTAAAAAATACGGAGCGAAAGGGGTAGCTTGACTGCCATCTCCACTAAAACAAAGCTCAGAATATTCAGCTAAAATGTGAAATATATCTCATTGTATAGCTCGATAACGTAGCGAGTCACCAAGTTAAATAAAAATTATTTTCCTATGTCAACAGGTCTTTTAGGAGCATTCTCACGCTTGATCTTCTTCTCCTTTGCGTTCGTTCTTTACGACCAATTTTAATCACTCTTTGTGATATGTTTGATCTTTGCCAAGAACGTGTATACGTTGCATATTGGTTTGGTAGGCTCCTAAACGCATAGACTTCTACACGTTAGGACATGTGCATCCCATTTCAGCCAAACCTCCTTAGTCGTCTCTTACGACATGCGGGACAGGTAACAGTGGTTCTATTCTTTACACTCCACATTTGGACCCCGGTAACCACTCGGGCGTCACGCTTGATGTCTTCACTGTTCCATGACAACCATTTCTGACGGGTTATTCCTATTAGCCAGATTTCTATTCCCACGCTGGCAAAACTTGGACAGTTTTCTTCTTCAAACGCTCCACATCGACCACGTGTTAACCACTCTGTGTGATTTGCATGTGATCTGCGCCTAAGAGCGATTGTACGTTGTGCCAGTTATGCGCCTACAAGTAGGCCAGCACATCCGATTTCTGCAATGCGTTTTATTTACTAGGGTAGCTTCCTAGGTCCTACATCAGTCGCCTCTTACGACATGCCTTGTAGGTTGCAGTGGTACTATTCTTTGCTTCCCTTGCGGACCCCTGTACCACACGGGCGAGGACAGTTTTGAAGGATGTGCTCTGTGGGCTGTCTGAATGCTCTACAGATGCAGGCTATCGAGTCCCTGAGCGCCCGTGTGTTACCGAGTCTCTCAAGGGGAGCAAAGAATAGTAACACTGACGAGCTCTGGCACCACATGGGTGGTTTATTTTGTTGCTTCTGTAAAGCGTTGTGTTGTATAGAACTGTACTGGTCCTGCCTCTTGCAATCCTGTCAATGTTTTTATTTCCGGTGATATCGCTGATAGGTCATGTTGTTATTAACAATCATGTGTCTTTAACCGGACATGATTAAGTAGGTCAATGATTTACGACTTGAACGGGGGACTGCCTAGAGTAGTTGATCAGATAGCTCGGGTTCGAACCTACTGTCCGGCATTTGTTCGAGTCCCTGGTCTTACTCAGGACGATAACGTGAGTACCTCTGAAGTCGGAGAAAATCTGCCTGTATGGCGAGGAATACTAATTACGAGTACATTGAGCACACGGCTGCCAGTGTAAGTAATTTACAATGTGCACGCTGCTGCCATTGTAAGAAATTGGAAAACAGATTTTCACGCAAAAATCAGTTTCAGAGATGGAACTTCGTCTGAGTTGAAAGCGGACGAAAAAGAAAAAAAAAAAACGACTTGAACTATTGTTAAAAAGTCACATTCAGTTTACATAAAATCAATCACACTTGCATTTTTTCCTTTAACAGGTTAACGGAACATATTTCTTCACTGTTCACATGCTCAGTATGGAGAACCAGACGGCGTACGGCTGGTTGATGCTTAACAACGACCACCAGATGGCGTTTCATGGGGATGCCAAAGCCCGTCATGGAACTGGAAGCAACACGGTTATTTTGAGGTTGTCAAGTGGTGATCGTGTCTGGATTCAACTGAATGAGAACTCTGCAATTCTTAACCATTTCTCGTCATTTTCTGGTCATATTTTGTTTGAGGATTGAGACGAGTAAAAAGGGTTCCTACTCTTATATCACTTTCTCTCTCTCTCTCTCTCTCTCTCTCTCTCTCTCTCTGCTTTTTAACCCGGATTGGGGCATATGCCCTCAACCAACTCATGTCAAGTCTTCCTATCTCTAGCTATCTCCTGCAGCTCCCTCCAGCTCTTCTTTATATTGTTGATCTCTGACTCCAAATCTCGTCTCCATGTATTTTTCGGCCTCCCTTCTTTCACTGTCCCTGTGGGTTCCAGGCAAGGACCCTTCTTGTTATATTCCCTCAGGTTTTCGCAAAGTGTCCTATCCAGCGCCAGCGTCTTTTTGTAACCTCTTGATTCACTGGAATCTGTCTTGTTCTTTAAGTTCCTCATTTGTGACCCTATCAAACCATCTCAGTCCCTCTATTCTGCGCAGACAGCAGTTGAGAAATGTTTGCAATTTGTGCGCTATTATTTTAGTAGTTCTCCGTGTTTCTGACCCATACAGCAGAACTGCTTTAACGTTAGAGTTATAAATCCGACTTTTTGTTCTAGCTTTGATTTCTTTAGACTTTCACCGTAGTAAATACACAATCATAACACATATCTAATATATTTGAATTACTTACTTACCTACTTATTATTCTCAGCTCCTTGTGGAGCATAGGGCGTAAACAGTTGTTCTCCAATTGTCCCGGTCTCTTGCGGTTTTTTTCTATGGCTTCCCAGGATAGTCCAGCTTCCTTAAGTTCCCCAAGAAGACTCCATCTCCAGGTCTGGTTGGGACGTCCCCATTTCATTTTTATTTGCGGGTTCCACTCAAGTGCTTGTCTCGTGGCGCTCGACTGTGTCTTCCGAAGTGTATGTTCGATCTATCGCCTTTTTCTACCCTTTAATCTGGGTCAACATGGGTTCCTGTCCTATTGTTATTCACGGGTCTATGTTCACAACTTTGGCATACCAACTCAGTCTGAGAATATGCCGGAGACATCTTTTGACATAGTTCTGGATCTTAAGCGTATTTAACTCGGTAACTGGCCTCCTTTCCATGACATGCAACAAGACAAATTTCACATTTCAGCTCAATATCCTGAGATTTAGTTTTAGTGGATATATATGAGAAATTAAGAACAAAAATCCAGTCCTTCGAAACTAAATGCTACAGAAAGATCCTACAAATACCATGGACAGAAAAAGAAAGAACACTGATGTCCTGAAAGAACTAAACGTTAAAGAAAATTGACTGATAAACAATATACTATACAGAAAAATTACATACTTTGGTCAAATCAAGCGTCACGATGACCTGGAAAGAACAATACTAGAAGGCAGTGTCCCAGGACGCAGAGGCAGACCAAGAAGAAGATATTAAAGAAATCATGAATATGACCATCGACGAAGTGGGTGAACTGGCAAGAGAAAGAGTGAATTTCAGATGTGCTGCAAAGAGAGCAACGTCCTATAAAGGATAAGCACCTTGATGATGGATATATATGTGTCCTTTTTCAAATATTATCAACATTCAATAGTTTGCTTTGGGAAAACTTTCGCCCATGTCGTGCCAGGGCCGGAAGGAAAACAAAGGATAGTACCACTGCGACCTACAATGCATGACGTAAGAGGCGACTGATGTAGGTCCTAGAGAAGCTATCCTTGTAAATAAAAATCATCGCATAAATCTGATGTGCAGACCTATTTGTAGGCGCACAACTGGCACAGACTACAATCGCTCTTAGACTCAGATCACATACAGCCCGAGGGTTACCGGGTCTAAATTTGGGGTGTAAAGAATAGAACCACTGTTACCTGCCACGAATGTCGTTAGAGGTGATAAGGAGGTTTGGCTGAAATCGGATGCACGTGTCCTAAACGTGTAGAATTTTATGTGTTTAAGGGTCTATTAAACCAATATGCAACGTATACACGTTCTTGGCAAAGATCAAACATATCACAAAGAGTGATTATAATCGAACGAGTAAAGAACGAACGCAAAGAAGAAGAAGAGCACATACAAATCACACAGATTGGTTAACAAGTGCTCGATAGGAGCACTCGAAAAGAAGAAGAAGAAGAAGAAGAAGAAAGATTGGTTAACAAGTGGTCGATAGGGAGCGCTCGAAGAAGAAGAAGAAGAAGAAGAAGAAGAAGAAAGATTGGTTAACAAGTGGTCGATAGGAGCGCTGAAAGAAGAAGAAGAAGAAGAAGAAAGATTGGTTAACAAGTGGTTGATAGGGAGCGCTCGAAGAAGAAGAAGAAGAAGAAGAAGAAGAAAGATTGGCTAACAAGTGGTTGATAGGAGCGCTCAAGAAGAAGAAGAAGAAGAAGAAGAAAGATTGGCTAACAAGTGGTTGATAGGGAGCGCTCGAAGAAGAAGAAGAAGAAGAAGAAAGATTGGTTAACAAGTGGTTGATAGGGAGCGCTCGAAGAAGAAGAAGAAGAAGAAGAAGAAGAAAGATTGGCTAACAAGTGGTTGATAGGGAGCGCTCGAAGAAGAAGAAGAAGAAGAAGAAAGATTGGTTAACAAGTGGTCGATAGGGAGCGCTCGAAGAAGAAGAAGAAGAAGAAGAAAGATTGGTTAACAAGTGGTCGATAGGGAGCGCTCGAAGAAGAAGAAGAAGAAGAAGAAAGATTGGTTAACAAGTGGTCGATAGGGAGCGCTCGAAGAAGAAGAAGAAGAAGAAGAAGAAGAAAGATTGGCTAACAAGTGGTCGATAGGGAGCGCTCGAAGAAGAAGAAGAAGAAGAAGAAAGATTGGTTAACAAGTGGTCGATAGGGAGCGCTCGAAGAAGAAGAAGAAGAAGAAGAAAGATTGGTTAACAAGTGGTCGATAGGGAGCGCTCGAAGAAGAAGAAGAAGAAGAAGAAGAAAGATTGGTTAACAAGTGGTCGATAGGGAGCGCTCGAAGAAGAAGAAGAAGAAGAAGAAGAAAGATTGGTTAACAAGTGGTTGATAGGGAGCGCTCGAAGAAGAAGAAGAAGAAGAAGAAGAAGAAAGATTGGTTAACAAGTGGTCGATAGGGAGCGCTCGAAGAAGAAGAAGAAGAAGAAGAAGAAGAAGAAAGATTGGTTAACAAGTGGTCGATAGGGAGCGCTCGAAGAAGAAGAAGAAGAAGAAGAAAGATTGGTTAACAAGTGGTTGATAGGGAGCGCTCGAAGAAGAAGAAGAAGAAGAAGAAGAAAGATTGGCTAACAAGTGGTTGATAGGGAGCGCTCGAAGAAGAAGAAGAAGAAGAAGAAGAAAGATTGGCTAACAAGTGGTTGATAGGGAGCGCTCGAAGAAGAAGAAGAAGAAGAAGAAGAAAGATTGGTTAACAAGTGGTTGATAGGGAGCGCTCGAAGAAGAAGAAGAAGAAGAAGAAGAAGAAGAAAGATTGGCTAACAAGTGGTTGATAGGGAGCGCTCGAAGAAGAAGAAGAAGAAGAAGAAAGATTGGTTAACAAGTGGTCGATAGGGAGCGCTCGAAGAAGAAGAAGAAGAAGAAGAAAGATTGGTTAACAAGTGGTCGATAGGGAGCGCTCGAAGAAGAAGAAGAAGAAGAAAGATTGGTTAACAAGTGGTCGATAGGGAGCGCTCGAAGAAGAAGAAGAAGAAGAAGAAGAAAGATTGGCTAACAAGTGGTCGATAGGGAGCGCTCGAAGAAGAAGAAGAAGAAGAAAGATTGGTTAACAAGTGGTCGATAGGGAGCGCTCGAAGAAGAAGAAGAAGAAGAAAGATTGGTTAACAAGTGGTCGATAGGGAGCGCTCGAAGAAGAAGAAGAAGAAGAAGAAAGATTGGTTAACAAGTGGTCGATAGGGAGCGCTCGAAGAAGAAGAAGAAGAAGAAGAAGAAAGATTGGCTAACAAGTGGTTGATAGGGAGCGCTCGAAGAAGAAGAAGAAGAAGAAGAAGAAAGATTGGCTAACAAGTGGTTGATAGGGAGCGCTCGAAGAAGAAGAAGAAGAAGAAAGATTGGTTAACAAGTGGTTGATAGGGAGCGCTCGAAGAAGAAGAAGAAGAAGAAGAAAGATTGGCTAACAAGTGGTTGATAGGGAGCGCTCGAAGAAGAAGAAGAAGAAGAAGAAGAAGAAAGATTGGTTAACAAGTGGTTGATAGGGAGCGCTCGAAGAAGAAGAAGAAGAAGAAGAAGAAGAAGAAGAAAGATTGGCTAACAAGTGGTTGATAGGGAGCGCTCGAAGAAGAAGAAGAAGAAGAAGAAGAAGAAGAAGAAGAAGAAAGATTGGCTAACAAGTGGTTGATAGGGAGCGCTCGAAGAAGAAGAAGAAGAAGAAGAAGAAGAAGAAGAAGAAGAAGAAGAAGAAGAAGAAGAAGAAGAAGAAGAAGAAGAAGAAGAAGAAGAAGAAGAAGAAGAAAGATTGGCTAACAAGTGGTCGATAGGGAGCGCTCGAAGAAGAAGAAGAAGAAGAAGAAAGATTGGTTAACAAGTGGTCGATAGGGAGCGCTCGAAGAAGAAGAAGAAGAAGAAGAAGAAAGATTGGTTAACAAGTGGTCGATAGGGAGCGCTCGAAGAAGAAGAAGAAGAAGAAGAAGAAGAAAAGCAGAATTGTGCCACCCTAACTATCTGAGACTTTTCTCTCCCTCATTGGTCACATGCTCGACCACAGCTGTCGTTGTGTTCAAATAAAAAATATATAAATTCGTTAGCCCTCAATGAATTTAGACGCACTCATGTCGACTAATTTAGTGAACTCGCTTCTCAAGGCTGGTGGTCTGGGTTCAATTCCCGCAGTGCGCGTGGAATTTTTCCCGACCGCGACGGCTCTCAGGTCGACCCAGCCTCAACTGGGTACCAGACATGCTCTGGGAAGTAAAGGCGGTCGGCGTGATGCTGACCACATCACCCATCATGTGCCGACGGTCAATGAAAATACAGGCCTAACACTGTATTGCCCTATGTACCACGAGGCATGAAAGAGTTTCTTTACTTCTTTACTTTTTTATGTCGACTAACATGGTGTTTCAGATTAATTTTTCCTTGAAGGTTTGCTTTCCTTCTCACTAGTGTCCTTCGCTATTCAAACTAGCCTTACTCCGACTATAGAGGTACTTGTAACTGAGGTCACTACATAAAGTATCACGGTGTCCTGTAGTCTAATATTTTTGATCCAAGCTGGCAACGGACGACGGAATTTCCACGGCACGTTGGCACTAGCGTAGTACGTTACCAACTTTGCTATCGAAGACCCCGTGCTCAAATCATCTACCAATTCCTGAATTCATCATCTTCGTAGTTTTCCTTATTTTTTCTTTGCCGGGATACCTTTCTTTATGTGTCTTCAGATTAATTCAATGTTCTCAATATTTTGTGTATAGCATCAACCAGTTTTCTATAATTATTTGATCATTTTAACTGTCTTGTATATTTATATGTGCACAGTATTATACGTGTCTATTTTAGTTGAAGTACTCAAGGGCTACACAGATGAAGATCTTAGGGTTAGAACACAAAAGGCAAGATCAGCATTTGCCATTCTGAAGAACATATGGAGTTCAAGAATGATCAGGAATAAAACTAAGATAATGATATTTAACTCAAATGTCAAGGCTGTCTTTATATATGGAGTGGAGACATGGAGAACAACTAAGGGGAACACCAACAATTTTCAGACATTCATCAATAGATGCCTGCGCAGAATACTCCATCTACGATGGTATGATAGGACCAAAAACAGGGAACTGTGGGATAGAGCAGGACAACGACGGAACATGAGATAAGGAGCAGAAAGTGGCGATGGAAAGGACACACACTGAGGAAGCCCCAAGACAGCATCACGAGACAGGCTCTTTGATGTAACACCGGGGCAATAGAGGTAAGGGGAAAACCCAGGAACACCTGGAGACGGAGTTGGAGACTGAATGCAAGAAAATGGGGAGAGAGTGGAGAGATCTGGAAAAGATGAGCTTGGATTGACTGGCTTGGAAGGCCTTGGTTGTGGATCTATGCCTCCCTAGTGGAGAAGGATCAAGAAGATGACTCAAAGGCTAGTGCATAAACGACGCATCTGTTGTATAAATCCATTGTGCAAATGTGCTTTTTTACAATGAGTAAACAGAGAAAATCCATCTTTCCTTTTCTATTTAATCATGTTGTGATTGTATTAGTTAATACAAGAAACATTTCTGGAAGCGAAGCAGACTCAAATAAAATTTTCAGAAAATTGTGAAAGGGTAATTGATTGATTGATTGATTGATTGATTGATTGATTGATTGATTGATTGATTGATTGATCTGAGCTGGCCGTGGCATGGTCATTGAGTCATTCGTATGTGTCGATTCCTCCCTGCCAATAATGGCTGACACATTCTGTTTCTGATGACATTTTTCTTTAGTTTGTTAGTAGACAGCTGCATCCCCTGCTGACGAGATCTGTCTTCCCGGATTTGTCTGGAGTCGTCCTACTCTGGGATGACTTCAACCTTCTGTTGCTGGGCTCACCAACCCAGGCTTTTATGCAGGGTGTGCTCACTGGACACTATAGTTGAATCTCCGTATACTTGGGAGAAAGTGTCATAGAAGTAGAAGACAAGACAAGAAAAAGAATGCTCTTCTCAAGGAAGAGACGACTACTGCTACTTGTCTCATAGCTGGGTGATGGTTTGGTTGCAGGGAGAGCATTTACCACTCGCCGGTGGGTTCTGCGCTGCCACCTCTGTGATGTCACCTCACGGGGCCTCGTCCTGCTTCACGCTCTTTGGTCTGTCCTTTCCTCCTTCGGTCTGGTCGACTTGGTTAGACCTGCTAGAAGTTAGACTCCTACCGACATAGTTTCATAAAGACACACATCCTCAACCATGATAAGGTAGGTTAACGGAGAGGGCATTGATTGATCTGACAATAATTGTTGCACTTCATTGAATAAAGATGTGTGCTTCGATCTCTTTCTTACACAGTTGGTAGATATCAGTGGCAGCGCACAAACTGTTAAGCACCGACAAGTGTTCCCGGTGTAATTTGGAAGAGAGTGAATACTTTTGTAGAAATTTTATTTGAATCTGTTTAATGAATTTTGCCCAGGCAGCGGCTTTGCAGCTTAATAATAATAATTCCTCTCGTACCGTTATACGTTACATATGGCCTGCAAGTAATTTCTCCATACCACTCTATCCAAAGCAACTCCTCCATGGAAATGAGACCGATATTTCTTGCCTCTCTCAACAAATTTCGTTTCATGGTCTCCTTATGTCGTCCTCTCTTTCTTGAACCCTTTGCATCCCACTTCAATGCCTACTTTGATATGTCCAACATATCTCCATCTTCTCTTTCTTATAACAGTTGTTTACTAGTGGTATTTTCAGCTTACATTAGCTATTTTCAAATGTCAATTGTATTTTTACGTTCACAGCTTGAACAGGGAACTATGTTCTATCGTCCGTCTCAGTACAAATTGAAACTCTATCTCTCTTACATTGTGATCATGGAACTCTGGAATAATATCTCACTTGCTCCATGCGGTGAACGAGTCAAGTACCTTTGGAGCGCGAGAAGAACACCTTGTCGCAGAGACACACGAAGGATATATATATATATACAGGGTCGGCTCGTCATTGAGGGCCAGTGGGGCCCAACCCTACCAATAATGGACAGGGAGAATAACTTCCTGGAATAGACAAATAATAGTAAATACTCCATCACCATGATTTTCCGAAAATCTGTGTCTGGTCTCACCAAGAAAACTGACCACGAGCCGCCACTGTATATATATATATGGTGATAAATCCTGTAGCAAGCTAGTTATACACATATCGCGTTCAACTTGGCAGCAGAAAATCATGTCTACTCCCCAGTCTACGATTAAATACTTTCATTTTCAAATCGCATCTTGTCGATTGCTATCATCATCATCATGAAAAAAAGTGAGAATAAGGAAACCCTAGTGTTTCACAAATATACGGACAGTAAGTAAGTCACTAAATGCAACAATTTATTGTCTATTGGTGTCATAAAGAGAGCTCTTCAGTACTCATCATCATCATCAAGTATCTTGTCCTGAGCAGAATTTTTCCACCCCAATAATCCTCCGGAATTTCTTTCTCTCATAGGCCAGATGTCCTGCCTCTGCAGCTGTCCTGTTCAAACCATCAGTTACATCCTGAATCCATCTTCTCCGTGGTCTTCCGCTTCTTCTCTTTCTCGGTATGCCTCCTTCCATGATGATCTTTTCCAGCCCTTCATGTCTTTTTATATGTCCAAAATATCTCAATTTTCTCTTTCTTATTTGTAGCATCAGCCATTTTTCTTTGATTTTGAGTTCTTTCTGGATAGATCTATTTGTTCTCTTCTCTGTCCATGATATACGAAGGACTCTTCTGTAACACTTATATTCAAAAGCACTTATATGTTTTTCCACGGCTTTATTAAATGTCCATGTTTCACACCCATACGTTGCCACCTACAGTACTACATAGAATAAATACTTGCATATGAATGCGAGAGACATGTGAAACACATAAATGATTAAATAAATAAAAAGATAAAAAGATACCAAAATGAAAACTGACTGTAAAGATAATAAATAAAAATATGAAAAAAAGTAAAACCGAGTCAGTATATGAAAAAAATTTTAATGTAAGAATATAATAGACGAGTATGTAGATTAAATAAATAAATATTCAGGAAAAAGAAACCCAGTCGGTATTGAAATAAATTAAAAGATAAGCGAGACAGTACACAGTATTGAAATAAATTAAAAGATCAAAGCGAGACAGTACACAGTATATGAAATAAATAAAAGATCAAAGCCGAGTCAGTATATGAAATAAATAAAAGATCAAAGCCGAGACAGTACACAGTATATGAAATAAATAAAAGATCAAAGCCGAGACAGTACACAGTATATGAAATAAATAAAAGATCAAAGCCGAGACAGTACACAGTATATGAAATAAATAAAAGATCAAAGCCGAGTCAGTATATGAAATAAATAAAAGATCAAAGCCGAGACAGTACACAGTATATGAAATAAATAAAAGATCAAAGCCGAGACAGTACACAGTATATGAAATAAATAAAAGATCAAAGCCGAGACAGTACACAGTATATGAAATAAATAAAAAGATCAAAGCCGAGTCAGTATATGAAATAAATAAAAAGATCAAAGCCGAGACAGTACACAGTATGTGAAATAAATAAAAAGATCAAAGTCGAGACAGTACACAGTATATGAAATAAATAAAAAGATCAAAGCCGAGACAGTACACAGTATATGAAATAAATAAAAAGATCAAAGCCGAGTCAGTATATGAAATAAATAAAAGATCAAAGCCGAGACAGTACACAGTATATGAAATAAATAAAAGATCAAAGCCGAGACAGTACACAGTATATGAAATAAATAAAAGATCAAAGCCGAGACAGTACACAGTATATGAAATAAATAAAAAGATCAAAGCCGAGTCAGTATATGAAATAAAATAAAAGATGGAAGCCGAGTCCGTATAGGAAATAAATAAAAAGATGGAAGCCGAGTCAATATGTGAAATAAATAAAAAGATTTTGAAAAAGATATCCGAGTCTGAGATGAAATAAAAAAAAATATATAAACAGTTTTTTTGTTTTTTTTTATCGTCCGCTTTCAACTCAGAAGAAGTTTCATCTCTGAAACTGATTTTTGCGTGAAAATCCGTTTTTCCAATTTCTTACAATGGCAGCAGCGTGCACATTGTAAATTACTTTACACTGGCAGCCGTGTGCTCAATGTACTCGTAATTAGTATTCCTCGCCATACAGGCAGATTTTCTCCGACTTCAGAGGTACTCACGTTATCGTCCTGAGTAAGACATATAAACAGTAAAGTCGGCTTTGAAGATAAATAATTTTTTTTTTAAATATAAGTATGAAAACCGAGTTTGTAAATTTAATTTGTTTAAATTAAAACAATGAAAACCTGAATATGTAGATGAAACAAATAAAGTAAAATAAAGGTCAGTTCAAATTTAAATTGTACGTTCAAATATAAAGAAAAACTAGGGTAAGGAAAAAAACGAATCTCAAACTACAAACAGACGTATTCATGTAATGAGAATTTCGTTTGAAAATCCAGCAGTTTTCATTTGATGTAACATGAAATCCAAATATACAGAGAAGTTGAAGATCTTCTTGTGATTGAAACGAAGTTGGGTCTTCTATATTTTCTTATTTCATGTATTACATTTTAGGGTCTTTACATGGTAAGTGAAAACAGGTTTAGAAACGATTTTTCAGACTGAAGAATATTTAGAAATAAAATATATCATCATCCAGTGGCTTGCCGTGTAACAAAGTACCACTATAACAACTGCTAGAAATGTCTCTCTATCTTAGGCCGGTGTTCTTTACAGGGTAAGTGAAAACAGGTTTGAAAATGATTTTCACACTAAATAATATTTAGATAAATGAAACATGGAAAAGCGAATTGATATTTCCTTTTTTCTTCTTCGAACGCTCCACATCGACCACCAGTTAACCACTCTTTGTGATTTGTATGTGATCCGAGCCTAAGAGCGATTGTAGGTTGTACCAGTTATGCACCTACGAGTAGGCCAGCACATCTGATTTCTCGACGTCTTTTATTTACTATGATACGATGTCTAATACGACATAAATCATCTCTTACGACATGCCTTGTATGTCGCAGGGGTACTATTCTGTGCTTCACTTGCGAGCCCTGCCCCACACAGGCGAACTTGTAAACGAAAATACAAGAGAAACTGGAAAATGTGGTTTACACCCACTTCCCCCCGTCCTTCCCCACATGAACTCCTGATCATCACTCAAAGATCATATCCTACCTTACCTAGATTACACAATCGTCCACGACCACATTATACGGCTCTCTGAATTATTTCCGCCCGTGATTTTCCGGAGCTCGCAGGGGGAGCAAAGAATAGTAACAATGTGACCTACAAGGCATGTCGTAAGAGGTGACTGAGGTAGGGGCCTAGGAATCTACACTAGTAAATAAAAGACGTGCAGAAATCGGATGTGCTGGCCTACTTGTGGGAGTGTAACTATCACAACGTACAATCGCTATTTGGCTGAAATCACATACAAATCACAGAGTGGTTAACAAGTGGTCGATACGGAACGATCGAAGAAGAAGAAGAATTATTTCCAATAGAGTAATTTGTGTTTTCTACAAATCTAGAAACTCTAAAAATAGTGTATGACTTACCGTTCTAAAATCTTTCCAGCTCACGACTGCATCACGTACAAAAACACACTATCAACCTGCTACTTGAAGCATATATTATTCATTACCAGCAGACAACAGACAGGAACCTGAGTCTAGAACTTTGACAATCAAATTTTCAGGTTACACAGTCTTCTGATATAGGTAAATTTATGATATCAAAAGATTAATGTATGGGTTATTATTGTCGGATATTACATAGATTTGACCGCCCTTGTGGTGCCGGAGTCCGTAAAGGAAGCAAAGAATAGTACCACTGCGATCTACAACGCATGTCGTAAATATCGACTGATGTAGGACCTGGGGAAGCTACCCTCATCATCAAGGTGCGTATCCTTTATATGACACTGCCCTCTTTTCAGCACATCTGAAATTCACTCTGTCTCTAGCCACTTCACCCACTTCATCGATGGTCATATTCATGGTTTCTTTAATATCTTGTAGCCATCTTCTTCTTGGTCTGCCTCTGCGTCCTGGGACCCTGCCCTCCAATATTGTTCTCTGGAGGCCATCGTGACGCTTGATGTGGCCATAGTATCTAATTTTTCTGAATAGTGTATTGTTTATCCGCCAATTGTGTTTAACATTCAGTTCTTTCAGGGCATAAGTGTTCTTCCAGAAGCTACCCTAATAAATAAAAAAACATCGCAAAATCGGATTTGCTGGCCTACTTGTAGGCGCATAACTAGCACAACGTAAACCGCTCTTAGACTCAGATCACATACAAATCACACAGACTGGTTAACAAGCGATCGATATAGAGTGCTCAAAGAAGAAGAAGAAGACATAGATTTAACATACGAAAACTTAATTCCAAACCAGTTCAGAAAAGCTATCTGGGCAGATGACGATCATCAGCCCGGGAGGGCAGGTCGTCTACGGGTCGCTGCCCTGAAAGAAAATAGCAACCTGCTACCTTGTGGGTTTTGGCTGTGCACAGCAAAAGGCTAACGGAGAGCGAACCCAGTAAACGCTGGTTGAAATCGAACATGCCACCAAAGGATAAGCACCTGAGCTCCAATAGGTACTGAAGGCTGTGCACGTACATCCCTTCTTGGTGTTTGGCTGCTTATATATCACAATCGAAAGATAAAAGCGGCCTAAGAACGAGAGAGAGAGAGAGAGAGAGAGAGAGAGAGAGAAGCTATGTGGTGTAGTTTTATTTGCAGTATTATCAGTTAACTACCATACTTTAGCTAGAACATGACAGCAACAGATGAGGGAGGACTAAGACATGATAGAAGCAGAGAGGATCGGCGTGGGGTAATTAAAAACTGCTACGGTTGTAATCATTAGAGATTAAATACATTAAACAGAAAAGCGCAGACCACAGTCTTCATACTTAGAACGGGACACTGCGGTCTCAGAGCACACCTCCATAGAATGGGTCTAAGGAATCGGCTGCCGGCACCTGTGGAGCACCAAACAGTCCTAAGAGCACATCTTGCAAAACTGTCCCAGCCTGAGCAGTGTGAGAATGGCTAAACACGTAAACACAAAGTATTACAGTTTTACAAAATACATAAACAGTGACGATAAACAGCAACGTTTCGACCAAAAGGCCTTTATCAAGCAAATAATACAACAAGAATGACGAATTTCGAGGAACACTACAAATGGACGATTACATGTGGAAACATAAACCTATCTAATGAAAATCTGGGAATAAAAACGAACAACGAAATGAGTAGACACAAAAACCGAAAGTGGAAAAGAAGAGAAACAATAAACAATATAGTGGATGAATGACACATATATGGAGCAAACACACATATAGATAACAAGGCACGAGATAAGACAGTACTAAGAAGCATAGGAATGTAATGCGTTGAGTCCAAGAGGTCGCAAAGTGCCATAGAATGAAATAAAACGGTTCTCCAGGGCGAATCGACTGCGATCATCGGAGGAACATGATCGGATGGCTGTGACCTGGACATCGTCAACTCCTGAATGGCCAGTATCGTTGAAATGGGTAGCCACAGGAGTCGCAGAGCATTGGCGAATATCACGTAAGTGTTGGTCTCCACCTTTTTTAGTGTGAGAATGGAAATCTGGCCAACAGAAACAACCTTTCAAAACAAACTATGGGGGTCTGGTGAAGACCTCAAGCGCACCGCCCTGTTTATGACACATACCAGAGTAGTCGCATAGCAGAAGTTGATCGCAGAAGAAGAAGTAGGAGACAAAACAGTAAAGTAAAGGAATCCTTTCATACCTCGTGGTATATAGGGCAATACAGTGTTAGGCTTGTATCATGCATTGTCCGTCGGCACACGATGTGTGATCTGGTCAGCATTAAGCCGGCCGCCTTTACTTTCCCATAGCATGTCTGGTACCCAATTGAGGCTGGGTCGACCTGAGAGCTGTAGCGGTAGGGAAAAATTCCACGCCCACTGCGGGAGTTGAACCCGGACCACCAGCCTTGAGAAGCGAGTTCACTAACAACTACGCTACCGCAGCTCTCAGTAGGAGACATGCTGATTACAAATTATACATGTTTAGCAACAATGAGTTCAGGCGGACTCATATGAAGTTGACGTTGTGTCAGTTATGCGACTACAAGTAGGCCGTCACGTCCAATTTATGCCACGTTTTTTATTTACTAGGTAACTTCCTTAGCATCTACCAAAATCGCCTCTTACTACATGCCTTGTAGGTCGCAGTGTTACTATTCTTTGCTCCTTGCGAGCTCCGGCAATACAGATATAACTGAGCAATAACTGGACAATTTGGACAAATGTCAGCTGTAACAGGGTAAACTAGCTTTTTTTTCCGATCCAGAAGCACTTGAGCTTTTCAGCTCTTCGGCTCGGTGCCATGGACATCGTAACCCTTCGGTTCGGTACCACGAACACCGTAAATCTGGGGAATCTGTGGCTCTTTCTGCCATCCCGCAGAATTGAACACGCACACACAGAGGGATAGTCACCCGTAGTCCAACGCGCTACGAACACGCTGGACAGACGGGCAGGAAAACTAGCTAAGGACTAGCCTTCTCTGATATCACGGACAAAGTAAGCTGTGTCCACTTGGTGGAGTTATATGATTCTGACATGGAAGTTTCTGTGACGTGGAGGTAAGGTACTCGCCTCTCGCTAAAATGGCACTCAGTTTGTTTCACGTGAGGAGTGATCGGGATAGTTTTCCAGCAAACACTGATCTCAATGTATGTGAGATTGAGTTCCTAGTCCTATCAGAGACTTGCGATAAAAGGTAGGTCCCGTGTTCAAGTACAGCACATAAAAGAATCTTAGGCAATTGAGAATTGATAAGAAGTTGAGAATTGATAAGAAGTTGAGAATTGATAAGAGTTGAGAATTGATAAGAAGTTGAGAATTGATAAGAAGTTGAGAATTGATAACAAGTTGAGAATTGATAACAAGTTGAGAATTGATAAGAAGTTGAGAATTGATAAGAAGTTGAGAATTGATAAGAAGTTGAGAATTGATAAGAAGTTGAGAATTGATAAGAAGTTGAGAATTGATAAGAAGTTGAGAATTGATAAGAGAATAGAAAGATAGAAGATGAAGGAAAGCTGCTGCCCTGGCAAAGTTCATTTAAAAAATATTAGTTTTAAAATTCTGGCATCAACAATTCACCATCGTCAAAATTACATCACGGACCCTCGCCGGTGCTACGTAGTTCTAGAACTGTTTCTGAGATCTTCCTGTGTAAGAAATAGATCAGAGCACACCTTGTTATTCACCGAAGTGCAATGATGATTTTCCTATCAATATGATTCTGGATGATGAGCCAGCCATTTTTTTTCAGGGAACATAATCCTAAATTTTATCTTGTGACTGATGCTCCTTGATATTAAATAATAATCTCCCTTGAGAGAGGGTTGAGTTTGGTCGCATGGGTCTTGCAGGATCATGGGTCCCCGGTGTCTGTTCCGCCTGCTGACACTGGCAGAGAGCTGTTTAACTTATTCCTAATCTATCTAAGTGTCTTTAGTGTCCGGTACGTAGGCGAACTGACCTAGTCTGTCCTGCTTAGGTCTTTGAGGAAGTCTCTATATCAAAGATGATGTACAAAATATGGTGTGTGTTTTTTTCATATTTGCACTTTGCTGAAAACAATACTGAACAAAATGTCGAGTGTAAGACGAAAAGATCTTCTTCGCGTTCGTTCTTTACGACCAATTTTAATCACTCTTTGTGATATGTTTGATCTTTGCCAAGAACATGTATACGTTGCCCATTGGTTTGGTAGGCCCCTAAACGCATAAACTTCTACACGCTTAGGACACATGCATCCGATTTCAGCCCGACCTCCTTAGTCGCCTCTTACGACATGCGTGGCAGGTAACAGTGGTTCTATTCTTTACACTCCAAATTTGGGCCCCAGTAACCACTCGGGCGAGACGTAAAGATCAAGACAGCGATATATAGACATATTCATTATGCGTTAGTGCATGGCAACCTGAAAGCCACAGTACACCTCTTGGCTGGTTGCCTCCGACTTCAACGCTCTTATTACATCGAAATCGGAGAAGACCCGCCTGTATGGCGAGGAAACCAATAAAAGCAGGCTTTCACGCAAAAACCAGCCAGAAGCGCCACACCATGCGACATGGCTACTCCTGAATTCATAGCGAGTGAACGCAGAAGAAGAAGAAGAAGAAGAAGCACTCTTATTGCTACAGAAGATTGTGGTCTAACTCGAAGGATAGAAAAGTTGTAATTCTTCTTCTTCTTCTTCCAACGCTTTCAGACATCGATTTGTATACTTTTAAAGTAGTTAGTGGTCAACCGGTGATCTATATGTACATCTCCGTATAGCTTGTCTTGGACTGACATCGATTTGTATACTTTTAAAGTAGTTAGTGGTCAACCGGAGTTCATGTACATCTCCGTATAGCTTGTCTTGGACTGATATGGGGATTGGCCGTGTGTTTTTTCTCTGTTCCATGTATGTTGGACATTCTTGCAGTATGTGTGTCTCTGTCATCTTGCTAGTGCCACATGTACATATGTCAGATGGGCCTATTTTATACTTGTTAAACAGATGGTACCTCAGCCTATTGTGACCTGTTTGTAGATAAAAAATGACAACCTGTTCCTCTCTACTTAGTTGGTGGTATGCATCGTCCTTTTCATGCCTTGGGTGATTTCTCAGCCATTTGTTCTTGTAGGCCATTTTATCCGTACTTTTGCTTCCTCATATGTCATACTGGTGTCTGTCTGTGGTAGCCTGCTTCCTGCTTTTGCCAATATGTCCGCAGTCTCATTGCCAGGTATTCCGCAGTGAGATGGTATCCACCGTATTACCACTCTAGAGAAGATGTTGCATACTTGGTGTAGTGATGCTTCCAGTTCCTTCAAGTTGTTATCGTTCTGATTTTTTAGAGCAGTAATTACTGATAGGACATCAGTAAGAAATACCAGGTTTTCATTTACTTGTTCCTCTGACACTATGGCTTCTGCTGTCGCTTTTAGGGTCTCTGCCTCTGCTCTGTAATTGCTGGAGAACATTCCTGTCGCTAATTTTAGCTTCCTGTGTTTCATGTCACTGAGCACTATGAGGCTCCTCCTCCTCCATTTTTAGTTGCATTTACTGCAGACCCATCTGTGTATACATGGGTCTACCTGCTGTTAGGAAAGTGTTCCTTTAGGTACTCGGTGGCCAGGAATTTTCTTTCTTCACTTGTTTGTTGGTTTTTGTCTGCTATCCCTGTGATGTTCTCATTCAGCTCTGGGAATTTTATATCTTTCCATATATGTCTTGTGTTGGTACATTTTAGTGGTTTGGGAGTAACTTCAGCACATGATGGTTGTTTGCTCATCATCATCTTGGTTGTCGCTGCAAAGTTGGTTCGTTTTAGTCTGCCCCTTCCTAGCCCATTCATTCTGTTGTACATTGGGTGATCTTCTAGTCTCTTGAACTTTTCTGCTTGTTTTTGTGTTCTGCTGTCTCTTATATCCCCCATTGATTGTAGGCCTGTGATCTTCTCCATTTCCTGTATTGGGGTAGATCGCATTCCCCCTGTAATAATTCTCATAGCTTGGTTCTGAACACGGTTGATTTTATTGAAGTTGGATTGGACTACAATTGCCCATGCAGAGATTCCATAGTCCAATGTCGGGCGAACATACCCCATATAAAGCTTCTTTAAAACACTGTTATCTGCCCCCAAGTTGTGCCAGCTAGTTTTTTCATGATTGCCATCCTGGATTTTGCTCGGGTTTTTTTTTAAATCTGTGTTTCCATGTCATGCGCTGGTCGAAGGTGATTCCAAGGTATGTGGGGTTTTAAGGATAGAAAAGTTGTAATTGAAGTAGGATATAAGACAACACAAAAATGCCCTCAAGAAAGAGGGCTGCCATTTAACCCATAGTTGGGGAGTGAGTTGGTTGCAGCCAGAGAAACTACCACTCGTCTGTGGGTTCCGCACTTTCACCTTATTGGAGTCTCAGACCGCTCCCCACCCTTTAGTCTGGCTTTCGCCCGTGTGGTGCCGGGGCCAGAAAGTTAAGTAAAGAATAGTACCACTCACTGCAGCCTACAATGCATGTCGTAAGAGGCGACTGATGTAGGCCCTAGGGATGCTACCTAGTAAAAAAAAAGCAGCACAGAAATAGAATGTGCTGACCTACTTGTACCCGCACAACTGACACAATGTGCAATCGCTCTTAGACTCAGATCACATACACATCACACAGAGTGGATGACCATTGGTCGATATGGAGCGTTGGAAGAAGAAGTCTGGCTTTTCACCTAACTTGAATGAAAACATTAAGAGATTGGAAAGAACAGTTTGAGAGAATTGTTCCAAATGGGAAGAGAAGTCAATGTTGGAGATATATTGCATCCTACGGTTCAATTCCACTGTGTGCATGGAATATTTTTCCAGTTGTAACGACTCTCAGGTCGAGCCAGGAAAAGCAATAGGAAGTAAAGACGACGGGCGTAATGTTGACCACATCACCAAACATTTGCCGACGGTTAATGAAAAATGCGGATCTAACAGAGTATTACCCAATATACCTCGGGGTATGACAACGGGCTACTTTACCGTCGGTGTGAAGATTCGGTCTGTTTGGGGGAGTCTCCTTTTCTGTTTCCTTTGCGTGTTCCACTCAAGTGCTTGTGTAGTGACACTTGGTTGTGTCTTTCACAGAGTATACCCACAGCCAATTCTAAATAGCTAGGCCAGACAACTGACTGGGTAATCTCTGACGTAGATCAGAGAAGGGGGCTGAAAAATATAGATGTTTGATAGAACACTGCAAGCTTTTTTACACAATTCTGTGAGTCTATGGTTATTTATTGGTGAAAAATATTCATAATATTGATATTCCTTATTGTTAAACTTAACTTGTTGGATAATTTAACTTTGATTTAGCATTTTGTGTTGATTTTTAAATGAATTCGTGTATATACACCAATAATGGAATACGAGGTCATGTGATGTAGTTGTGGTCTGATTTCCCATAATTCTTACCTGAGTTCGAAGGCTCATAAGTTTATAGTTTTTCTCTGGTATACCCGACGAAGTTATCTAGTGTTGGATGGGACCCGACCCACCACTAGTTACTATATAACTGAACAATAAAAATTACTTAAAGAGTGTTCTCAATTTAAACAAAAAAAGGTTATGCGCCTTTAAAGGATACACCAGACGTTGCGTAATGTGAAATGCACAAAAGTTTATCCCAAAGATCCGGAACAGGTTGAAGCATAAACGAACGTGCACGATGCTGTCGCGTGGATTTGGAGATGACCATGAACTCCGTCTTTGCAGCACACTTGGTGTTATTGTGCATCACAGGGGTTCTCAACGGTGCGGCACCACCCCACTGATATAACATGAGAGGATTGCAATTGTGGCGGGAGAACTCAAAGACTGCTACATTAATAGTAAAGTATTTCCTGCCGCCCGAGTGGTTACCGGGGCCCAAATTTGGGTGTAAAGAATAGAACCACTGTTACCTGCCACGCATGTCGTAAGAGGCGACTAAGGAGGCTTGGCTGAAATCGGATGCATGTGTCCTAAACGTGTAGAAATCGTATGCGTTTAGGGGCCTACCAAACCAATGTGCAACGTATACACGTTCTTGGCAACATCAAAGATCAAACATATCACAAAGAGTGATTAAAATTGGTCGTAAAGAACGAACGCAAAGAAGAAGAAGAGTATTTCCTGTGCCTGAATATGTTGAACTTAGAGTGCATTCCGCGGGCCTGATAGAAACACTTCACAGGCCTGATATGATCCGTGTGACAGGAGTTACGGTTACCTAAAAGAGGAAAAATTTTCAAAAAATTAACATGCCAAAAACAACGAATGTTTTTTTCTATTGATCGTATCTGCACGCTTTGATTTTCTTTGACCTCGGGTACTTTTCGTCTAATAGTAGCTGCCAGTGAATCTCTAGTATCGTACGATGTTATATAACATATGCTAACTTTAGTTTGCCTTTTTAAACACAACTAGAAATTAAAAAATGCAAACATACAAAAAATGACTCGTTATCTTGTTAGATTTTAGGAAATGAGGTGTCTGTTAGTTTAAATTTCTAGGACTGAGGGTGTTAAGAAGTGGAAAGGGCTAATTTCTTTTCTCGAGTGTGCGAATGAACCACAGCCAACTCTAGATAACTAGGCCAGACAACTGACGAGAAAACACCTGAGCTAGGATAGAACTCTGCAAGCTTTTTTGCAATTTTACTCAATTCTGTGAGTCTATGGTTATTAATTGGTGAAAAATATTCATAATATTGATATTCCTTATTGTTAAACTTAACTTGTTGCATAAAAAACTTCGATTTAGCTAAATCAAATAACTAAATTCAAAAAATGTGCAAGAAAATTGTTGTGACAGTTTCCATCTTCATATTTAGCTGAATGTGGATTTAGTGCCATAATTGATTTTCTGCTAGAAAAAAGAAAGAAATCGGCTGGATGTAACACAACGAGGAGACTAGAGACTGAAGCTAACTAAATTGGAACCTAACATAAATTCCGTTTTGTAATGGCTGTTGTAACGGAGAACATAGAAAGCATGTGAATGTAAAATGTGACATAACGTCGATCCCATAACATAATACAACAGACGTCTTTCCCATCTCCTCTGTAGACTCAGTCAGGTTCGATGTCAAATCCAACATCCAATCCAACCAATATCACGATCGCATCCTAGTTCTAATTACGGAAACGGCAGTCCTTTAATTATTTATTCACATTTTAAAACATTGTTTTTCGCCCGAGTGGTTACCGGGACCCAAATTTGGGGTGTAAAGAATAAAACCACTGTTACCTGCCACGCATGTCGTAAGAGGCAACTAAGGATGTTTGGCTGAAATCGGATGCATGTGTCCTAAACGTATACAAGTCACTGCTTTTAGGTGCCTACCAAACCAATGTGCAAAGTATACACGTTCTTGGCAAATATCAAACATATCACAAGAGTGATTAAAATTGATCGTAAAGAACGAACGCGAAGAAGAAGAAGAAGAAAACATTGTTTTTCAAGCACTGGCATTGTGGAAATATTCGTGAATTGTTTCAGTTTTCATGTTGATACCTAGCTCGATTTGTGTCTTGCGGACCTGTACCTCTCTTTTCTGCTTGCTTCTCTGTTGTGATATGTTTCCCTAGATCGTGATCGTCCAATACCTCTCCATCGGGGGAAAAATATAGATTTGTGATCAGAGTAACCCTCTCAGTCCCTCTTCTATATGGGCTGTTGTCCCATCGACTCAGGGAAGAGGTTATATTGAACCTGACTTCTTGCCGGTCACTTTTCGGGGCATCTGAGACATTTTCTATGTATTTATTTCCCAGTTACAATCACACCTCACCCAAAAGTGACCATGCCAATTGTTCCACAGTTTCTTGGTTAACAGCTACCACATAATATCTTAGGACCGTCGGAGGCATTAGTGAAAGAGTTGGGTTAGGTGGATTCATAGCTTCCCAGAAACATGGCCTCCCACACAACAGAAGAAACCAAACTTTACTAAAACTGATATAGACATGCGCGCATCCTTCATAGAGGATGGACCCCATTATTTAAATCCAATGATCACTACCAAGCAGAAATAAAACGTTTTTAAATATAAATCTCTTCTTATTCTTTGCGTTCGTTGCTCGTCTAAACTCATGAGATGGGTTACCTCTATGAAGCTGCATGTCAGTTGGAGCTCTTCTTCTTGCTCTGAGTTTTCTTATGCTCGTCTAAATCATTGAGATGTTGATCATGAAGCTGCATGTGTACTTGGAGTTCCTCGAGAGGTTCCCATAGCTTGCTCTGAAAGCTTCGTTCATGGGGCCATGTTTCGTTTCGTTGGTGTATGTATGATGTACATGAACTGCATGATGTACTTTGGGATCTGTGTTTCTGTATGACATGCACACTGTGCAGTCTGAGCAGACTTTAGTCTGTGCATGTGATGGTTGAGAGAGCCGCGGTAGCGTAGTTGTTAGTGAACTCGCTTCTCATGGCTGGTGGTCTGGGTTCAACTCCCACAGTGCGCGTGGAATTTTCCCGACCGCGACGGCTCTCTGGTCGACCCAGCCTCAACTGGGTACCAGACATGCTCTGGGAAAGTAAAGGCAGCTGGCGTGATGATGACCACATCACCCATCGTGTGCCGACGGTCAATGAAAAATACAGGCCTAACACTGTATTACCCTATATACCACGAGGTATGAAAGGGTTCCTTTACTTACTTTTTTAATGTGATGGCTGAGCCTGTAGTGACCTGTTCTTATATTCACAAAATAGATGAGACTGCAGTAAAACTATTTGATTGGCAAAGCACGTAATCACAAAGTACTGTAGTTTTACAAATTACAAAAATAATGACAAAATACAGCAACGTTTCGCCCGAGTGGTTACCGGGGCCCAAATTTGGGGTGTAAAGAATGGAACCACTATTACCTGCCATGCATGTCGTAAGAGGCGACTAAGGTGGTTTGGCTGAAATCGGATGCATGTGTCCTAAACGTGTAGAAGTCTATGCGTTTAAGGGCCTACCAAACCAATGTGCAACGTATACACGTTCTAGGCAAAGATCAAACATATCACAAAGAGTGATTAAAATTGGTCTTAAAGAACGAACGCAAAGAAGAAGAAGACAGCAACGTTTCGACCAACAAGACTTTAATCAAGCAAACGAACAACAGGAGTGACAAATTTAATAACTATTAAAACTTACCTAATACCTCACAACGAAGAGTTGCAGAAAAAATGTCAAAATATTCACAAAATAGATGAGACTGCAGTAAAACTAGTTTTATATAGAGGAAGAAAATAATATTTCAGAACTTTTATTTGCAGATGACCAAGTACTGATTGCAGAAAACGAAGAAGCTCTCCAGAACCATTTGCGCTTAGTTAATATCAAGTGGAAGGAGTACAACATGAAAATAAATATAATAAAGACAGGGAAAATGGCAATAAGTAGACAACCAGAAAACCTTGCAATAAAACTCCAGAACGCAGAGATGATGTGTCTTAGAAGAGCTGCAGGTGTGAGAATAAGAGACACAATTAGAAATGAAGAAATCAGAAGAAGACTGGATGTTTAGTTTAGTTTAGTTTAGTCGTCGGATCACCATCACTGCCCGTCGAACAAATTAGTCCATAAGTGCTCCGATCTCTCCCTCAGTATGTCCATCAGCGTGTGGCGACTAACGACACCGGTTCTTTGTTGGTTTACAATTCTTCTTTGTCTGCCAGCATAGCGTTCTTGTCGAGCTACACCACACTTAACTTTGAGTTCTTGCAGTCTGGTTAGTGTTGTGGATGCACCGCTATTACGTGAATCATGTACACGCCCTCTCTCCCTTAGGGAATTTATAATATCAGCCTGGTCCATTGCTCGTCCGCTTTGGACAGCAGCCATACCTGCAAGCCTATCCGCACGTTCATTCCCCTTACACCTGCATGCCCTGGTACAAAAATAAAACTGATCTTTGTCAGCTTAGACCTCCCCCGCGATTCTATCCAATGTCTCCTAGCCCATCCTGTTTCAATCTTCCTGAGCATACTCATTGAGTCACTGAGAAAACATGCATGGATAAAAGTCTGTGATTCTAGCCAAATCATCGCTTTGGTAACCGCCATGATTTCCATAGTGAAACCAGTCATGCAATTCATAAAAGAACAACAGATTAAATGGGGTACTACTGTCTTGTAGTTTGATTGGGGACAATCAAAGTCTAGCGGAGTAAACCATACATAAAACTGGACGGCAAGCAAACCAAGCCAGAGCCAACTATAAACTACTGGGCCTTCGGGCTCAAGTAAGAATTGTGGCAATTCAGACCCCAACTACACCACGTGACCTCGCATTCCAGTATTGGTGTATATAGACGAATTCATTTTAAAATCAATACAAAATGCTAACTCGAAGTCATATTATGCAACAAGTTAAGTTTAACAATAAGGAATATCAATATTATAAATATTTTTCACCAATAAAGACCATAGACTCGCCGAATTGAATAAAATTGCAAAAAGCTTGCAGTGTTCTATCAAACATCTGTAATTTCCAGATCCCTTTTCTTATCTAGGTCAGGGAATACCCGGCCAGTTGTCTGGCTGTGCTAGAGACTGGCTGTGACCAAGCAGTCCAAATAAAGACCGGTAACCTGGGCAGATGACGCTTAACAAACAGGGAGGGTAGTTCGTCTCAGGGTCGCTACCCTAAAAGAAAATAGCAACCTGCTGCCATGCAGTCAAAGGGACAGTCAAAGGCTAACGGAGAGCGAACCCAGTAAACGCTGGTTGAAATCGGACACGTCGCCGAAACACAAGCACTAGAGCTCCAAATGGTACTGAAGTTGTGATGTAAAAAACGTTCTTGGCAAAGATTGTTTATATATCACTCAAGAATGATCAAAATGGCAAAAAAGAACGATCGAGAGAAAGAGATAAAAGAAAACAGATTAAATGGTTTGGACACCTGACAAGAATGCCCTTGTATCGCCTACCACAGAGAGCCACACAGAAAAAGTATAATGAGTACAAAACAAGAGGAAGAACACGCAAAAGATGGAGTGACGGCATCAAGAACAGCCTTACGAAAATGAATATCAGATTACAAAGTGCCTTAAAACAATCATACACAAGATCACTACGTACCTCCGGGGATGCCTAGAGTAGTTGATAGTAGCTCGGCCTGCTAGCTGTGAGACGCCTCATAGCTCGGGTTCGAACCTAATGTCCGGCATTTGTTCGAGTCCCTGGTCTTACTCAGGACGATAACGTGAGTACCTCTGAAGTCGGAGAAAATCTGCCTGTATGGCGAGGGAATACTAATTACGAGTACATTGAGCACACGGCTGCACAGTGTAAAGTAATTTACAATATGCACGCTGCTGCCATTGTAAGAAATTGGAAAAACGGATTTTCACGCAAAAATCAGTTTCAGAGATGAAACTTCGTCTGAGTTGAAAGTGGACGAAAAAAAAAAAAACTACGTCCCTCCACTCCCCCGTACTCTATAAAAGTAAATGGTAAAATAGCAGAGAGAGCGATGTAAAATGTGTCGAATATTAGTATCTTCCAAGATGAAATATCCAACGAAACAATGTAGTGTAAACAAGAATATTTGATTTCGTGTTTTTGATGTTTCGTTTGTTTTGTATTCATTATACAATTATTTGTGGATTAGTGATACTTGTCGCAGTTGTGTTATGTGATCGGCGTCATGGCACATTGGGCATTCCCATTCGTGCTCTGTCCTCCGCTGCAGCAGCATCTCAAAGTACATTTGCTCAGCGTACCCATGAGAAGTTGATTAGTATATCTTCTCTCTCTACCACGAAGACGACACTGTCTGGCATGTCCAAACTTAAAGCCTAATTCTCGAACTCGTTCCAGTGTCTGAGACTTGCCCATGTCACATAATTGAGATCGTACCGTATTGATGATATCGGCTCTGTCCATACTTCTGCCCGTTTGAGTCGGGGCATTGTTTGCAAGAAAATCAGCACGCTCGTACCCTACACTCCAGCATGTCCAGCCAAGTCATTTTCTTGAGATGTGATCTCGGAATGCTGTCCAGTCATTCCCCACGCATACTTCCAGACTCAATCATTTGAAGCATATTCATCGAGTCTGATAATCGTATGGGTGACCTGTTGCTTAGCTACCCATAACAGAGCTCTGGAGGTAGCGGTGATCTCCATAGTCATTCGCGATGTAGTTGTCTCGAAAGTGCCGCATTCCTCATGAAGTGTGCGACCGTTTCGTTGTGTTGAATAAGCCCACGATTATCTGGTTCCGCGTCTGACAGAGCCATCCGTGTAGATAATGATATCACCAGGATGGGATCGCTGATTCACGAGTGCAAGAATCTCAGCATTGACAACGCCTGAGGCTATTCTCTACAGCATCTTCCAAGTGTACTGACAACCTTGGTATAAGCAGTCATATCCTCTGATATATGCATCCATTCAGCCCCATGCCTCAGCTCATCTAGAGTATATGTTGTGTGATTTGTGTTGTGTGTAGTTGTCTGAAACTGTAGCTTGCGCTGTATTTGGATTATAGTGAGGAAAAGTTGCGCTATTCGTCAACCTCACTCTCTCGTCCAGGACTCTCTGTATCCAGGGGCAAGACAAGTCAAGACGACTGGAGATAGTGCCAGATGCAGTGGATGACCAGGGTTTTCTAAAGTGCCTCGCCGTGCTCTATGCGGTCCACACCGCTCTGCTGTGATGCGCCTTTCTAACCGTTGAGCCAGCTAGTGGCCTCATCTAGAGTACAGACATGTTTAATAACATATTCTGCCTCGGCCATCCAGGATCGACCTCTCTTCAATCGCTTGCATTGTTTTCATTTATGGATTTGTGCAGAGGACGATTATTGTCAGCAGAAACTCTCAGATAAGCATTTACCTGTGCGACTTTGTGTCTTATGGCCATCGTTGGCAATCAAAGGACAAAGCGCATTGTCTCACATGAAGTATCACTTGTACAACCAAGTATAAGCCTCATCGCTTCATTTTGGATCCTGTCTAACTTATTGTCGCAGTAAATGTCGACTACAATGGATCACCAACACTCTCTGTCTCATCTTAATATTTGCTTTAAAATTGTGCCACCATCTTTCTATTGTCCCCCTCCCCGAATTATGGTTAGAAGAATTATGATTTCTTTGTGTCCAGCATATTTCAATCATTTACCCTTCCTTTCTAACATTTTAAAGAGTTCCTTACTACTTTCTTTCCATGTTCGCAAAATATGGTCAAATTATCTAAAAATTTACAACTAAAAGACTGAAATATTTTCTTCTAACTTTATGTCAAGTGTCCAAACTTCTGTGCCATAAAGAAATGATGAATATGCATCACCTGGGGACTTTTATTTTGTATTGTACTTAAGTTTGCTTATTATAATTCTGGAAATGTTAAATACCTAAAGTGCAGACCGTATTGATCATGGTCAACATATTGAACAATGAAAACACAATATCCACCCCCAAGAATAGAGTTCCCAAAGCAGCACATTATTTATAGCCCAGAAGCCTCAAGAAATGACCAAATCATGGTTTGTCCACAAAGCGGCGCGCCCACCGGTAAAAACCTCTACGTCATTGGCTATAATAGGAAATGACGAATTAAATATAGTGCACCGTATTCATCAATAAGGTACCTGTATTTTTTAGACAATAATCAAGTTTGTAAAACATAACTAAGTAACTGATGCATTAAAAATGATAAATAAGTTTTTATAACAATATAAATAAGAAATAAGCGTTGCGATGTTTATGATAATACATGCGTCATTCAACACGTATTCATCCGCATGTAGTACCTGCACGTGTCTCTAACAAGAAGCCAACAGTCATAGAAAGTAGCTGTTAGTGTCAGTAATACTTATAAAATTGACAATTTTTGATAGATTGCAGTTTAAAATATCTTATAATGTCATACAAAGGCAGGTTTGAGTCAAAAGACAGACGAGGAGGCGGGTAAGTACTTGTTTCTTGTTTACAGACTATAATAACGTATGAAATGTTGCATGTTCACACAATCATCAATGGCGCGCTCCATTGATTTTTTATTTCTCCAATTTATGAAGTAAAATTTAAGAAACGCGTGAAGTTACGTCTTTGAAAATGAAACTGGTAAATTGAAGAAAAAAAATGTTCCCCTTCCATAATGAAGTTAGTATTTTTTATGTGCGACTCCACAATAAAATTATTGAGTAGTATTTGAGTACTATTCAATTGACGTCCGTTAAACTCCGATTTGAGTTCATTTAAATTTATGATTATTCAGATTATTTTAATATGCTTTTCTATCTCATTCTTTTAGTTATATAATAAACAATATTCTTTAACTCTTTCGACAGCTAGTGATTTACACGAATACTATCTTTATATCTGTAAATTATAATACTATCAATATCCTCAAGTACCCAGCCTGCCGGCGATGACGTCGACGATAGTCTCTCACGCTGGACAAATCTGTTTTGTGTGTAGTTTCTGTTCTGACGTCGACATCGTACCACGATGTCAAACCTTCCAGTATCTTCTCCCATTGTTTTCATCGATCGCTTTCCCTGTATTTTACCTGCTCCTACCATGTTCCAAACCTCTTTGTGTATTATCATGTGTTCTAGAAATATTGTCTTGTCTTCATTAAAGTCTAATTTTTCGCTTTGCCAATTTGTCCCCGTGGCCCATGCTATCAACATTCTCTAAAACCACATTAGTTAATGTAAATTGTGTGTTATTTACTCCGTCAATGCAGTTACAGTAATTATGATTTTGACTTGGTAAACTGTCATCCTTTATGATCTACATATGATTAATACCATATTTATCATTTTGAAAGTTGTTGCCAGCTATTCTAGATGGACAAAATAATAGGGCATTTGATTTTTTTATAGTTCTAATGGGTGAACATTTTCATTGTTGCTTCTCTCCAGCTTCATATGAGAAACCATGAGGCTTTTAATAGTAATATAATATGGTTGTACAGGAGTCTTTATCAGATAGTGTACCTTATTTGCCAGAAATTGAAAGCATTGTTTCTATTTTCATTATGAAAATTGATTGGCACTTCAATGATGTCTTCAATGATACATGACCAATAACAGTATGAATGCGTCCTGGATCTCTTGGACAGTACAATTTTTCATATTACATTTCTACCGTGTCATTTGACAACCGAACGTGTTAGGCGAAATATGAATAACACTACTACTGCATCTTTAACTCTTGTGTGATTCCAGTATTAACTTATGGATGCGAGAGTTGGAAAGCAACAAAAGCTCTAGAAAGAAAATTAGATAACTTTGAGAATAAATGTCTTAGAAGAATATTGAACCTCAAATGGTCAGATTTCAGACCCAATACACAAATAAGACAAGAGACCAAGCAAGAAAATGTATCAAATTTTATAAGAAAGCGCAGCTGGAACTACATCGGCCACACACTTAGAATGGATGAGAGAAGACTCCCTTACCAATCCCTCATATGGACACCAGAGGGAAAAGAAAACGAGGAAGACCAAGAGAGACTCTGCGTAGAACCATCACCAGAGAAGGCTCAACGATGGGCCTAGTAAACATTAAAGACCTAAAACAGATAGCAACGAACCGCGAGACATGGAGAACTATGACCTATGCGCAGGCCCAAGAGGAAAGACTAACTAACTACTGCATAAACAGTATAAAGTATATCGATTTTCTTTTACGGCCATTATATATTTTTTCCCCATGACTTCCACAATGTTCTCTGCCATATTCTGCGGAATGGCTAACTCATCTTGAGCTATAAATATTGCACATTCTAATTCTTTCAGTCTAGAAAGATGGACATGTCTACTCTTACAACCTCCCCTATAACCAATCAGAAGTGGCACAATGATTCAGTATTACTCTTATGTAGTACTTTTAAGTTGATTGAATGCCGCACGTCTAATCAGTGGAGCAATGAGGTCAACGCCAACCGTTGTATGTGAAATACACACAAATGTGGAACCTCTTGGGCTGCGTAGGGACATCTGCTGTTAAGAAGCTTATGAAAGGGGTAAAAGAATGAGTCAAGATCACCCCCAATAAACTACTTGTTGAGAAGTGGAAACAGAGAAACAGAATTAAACAAGTCAATCCTCCACCATGGCAAGGAAATCAAAGACATACCATCTTCCAGAAACAAAACAGCTGCAGAGAGTAATAACAAACTTATCGCCACATAGACTCTTGAATACACCTGAAATTCGAACAAAACTGATAGATGAAGCAACTAAATGCGCTGACCCATCCAGCCTTATGATATCATCTCAAAGAACCATTGATGCCTATCCCCAAGAATGGGTACATGTCTATACTGATGGATCTACATTTAAAGCCACCATCAAAGCAAGTTACGAAGTATATATACAGTACCCAGACAGAACATCCGAATAGCTGTTTGGTGCATGCTGGGAGATATGATACAATTATGAAGCTGAAATTCATGCGATGACGCATCTTTGTACCACCTGAAGACTTTTTTATGCCTTTCCATCAAAGGCGCAAAACATTTTCAGATTCAAGGTCTGCCCTTCAAGCTCTAGAAGATGGTGGACATTGTAAATCTGAACTCTCCCATATAGCCCTAGATATTGACATACGTGTTACATCACATACCATCAAAATAACTATGCAGTGGATACCTGGACATTCAAATACACCTGGAAATGATAAAGCAGATAGGCTAGCCAAGAAAGGGTAACACAAGAACAACCAACCACAGCAACAACTCCATACAGCAAAGCAAATCCTAATAAAGAAATTTGGCTGAACAGATGGGCCATGGGAGACACGGGAAGAGAGGTGTACAACCATATGCTCAACCCTAACCTTAATGACATCAACCCACCTTACAAGAAGAGATCACCATTTTTAGACTCCAAACCCAACACTTAATAATCCCTTTAACAGAATTCAACCACAACACCGTTTGCCAACTGTTTGCACATCATGAAACCATTCACAACCACCTCTTCAATTAACACTAGATATCAGGAAGACCCTCCTTTCTCCAAGGCCATATAAATGAAACACATACGGAACAAAAGAACTTACAAACACATGCAGATACCACTACATAGCATTGGGCTGAAGGGCAAGAGCTCGTGTCGCTGGATCATTGAAGTTGATCGTTCTTCTTCTGAATGTTGCACCCCCATTAGGCCTCTACTAGTGTAGTACAAGTGCATCCAAAACCAAAGTTTTCGGCCCAAGATAATTAAATAAAAAGTAACTAAAATGTTTGCAGACAACTTTATACAGTGCTAGTCAGGTAGTTCTATCTTCTTCTTCTTTGCGTTCGTTCTTTACGACCAATTATAATCACTCTTTGTGATATGTTTGATCTTTGCCAAGGACGTGTATATGTTGCACATTGGTTTGGTAGGCCCCTAAACGCATAAAGCTTCTACACGTTTAGGACACATGCATCCGATTTCAGCCAAACCTCCTTAGTCGCCTCTTACGACATGCGTGGCAGGTAACAGTGGTTCTATTCTTTACACCCCAAATTTGGGCCCGGTAACCACTCAGGCGGGTTCTATCTTAGTGCTTAAATATCACTTTGAATTGTTAAAGTGGGTAATTATTAATAAAACATGCAGAGTAAAGTTAATTTACCATTTTCAGGTTTGGAGGCAGAGACAATTTTGGCGGTCGTGGTGGGGGATCAGGAGGATATCATAATTCAATGAAGGGTTCACAACTTGGTCAACAAATGAGGAAGCCAAAGTGGGACATGGCCAGCTTACAGAAATTTGAAAAGAACTTTTATAAAGAACATCCTGCAGTATCAAACAGAAATCCTGTAAACATTTTTCTTTGTTTTGTGTATTGGTGAAATTAGTTTGCTTATGTTTACTTATAATTTAAAGATAATGTTTAAGGATTATTAAACATACTCTATTGTGCTGTTTATGTACATAATAGGGAAGCATTCAAACATGCAGTCTGTACCCTAGGAAATAAGGTATTGTACTTCCTCTACAGCATAGTATTTTTTTTAAAGCTGATCCATTCTTGAACATAATTTAAATCATGGCAAAGTAGCTCTTTCTTTTGTCCATCTCTGCTTTCTTGCCGTTGGGCATAGCAGGTTCAACTGATCGGTTTCCAAGATAGTGCACACTCAGTTGCTTGATACGCTGTGGTATTGTGGAGTTTTAAGATGTCTGTCACTACATCAATCCATCTTTTTCTTGCTCTGACCCGTAATCTGGTATAATTACGCACACATTAAAAAAAACATGCTTTTTATTTTCTGTGGGGGTCTATTATATTGAGATAAAGGAACTACAATTTAACATACGATCAAGTAAGCTAACTGTATAGGCATTAGCATATTGGGAAAATCCTCTGAAAATAGTTTTAAAAAAATGTAAATTGTATGTGGATTGCTATATTATATGTTGTGTGAAGTGCATACATTGTTTGGTTATTTGCTTGCAACTCTAGTGGAACAGTGGGTGTATTCCTTTCCTATATACATATAAAAGATCTTATGACTTAAAATCAATATGTAAACCTACATGTTTCTGCCCTGGCACAATTTGTAATCCTTGCTGGAAGTTAAATTTTATTTCTACCAAAGCTTATCATGCAACAATTGTTTGGGGCAAACCAAAAGTTTGACAATTAAATATAGTGAGCAAAATTAGATTGGGTCATAATGTAGGCATAGGATAAATCACAAAAATGTTGATTTATGTGATTACACTAGATTTAGTTCTGAATTTTAATAAAAATATTTGTATAAATTCCTGCAAACCTGTCCCTGGTATCCTCAAAATGACCCTCGTTATGGGGGTCATGCAATGCTTGCTTTGATCTCCGTTAGAAAGATTTGAGAGCACATGGTTATTGACAAATGTGCAATTATTTCAATCTATACTAGAATAAATGAAATTATGCTTGAAGAATTGCATTCTATTTTTCTTCAATTAATTTTTTGTTTCTTTCTCGTGTACAGGAAGACATTCAAATGTTTCACAGCGACAAGCAGATCACAGTTTGTGGAAAAGATGTTCCAAATCCAATTTTCACTTTTGAGGAGTGCAGCTTCCCAGGTAGATATATAATTTTTACTCTTAATATTAGTATCCTGCATTATTGTAGACGAATCATATTTTATTGGTTGTTTCCTATATATTTATAATTTTTCTTATTGTTTTAGTTTAAAAAGCAAAGAATGAGGATGCGATTTTGAAACCTAAATATCAACTATATACATGCTAAAGTTGCCCAATGGCTATCATGTTGAGTAGTGTATAATTTATATTCAAAGTAATTACTTTTCATTCAGTGTCTTGCCAAAACTTTTTGTGCACTGAATGGAAAGATTTGCATTTCTTTGCCTACCCACACATTTGACTGAAAGTTATCTTAACATTATTTTTGTCTTGTCTACTCTAGATTATGTTATGAACCAGATTAAAAGGAACAGCTGGCCAGCACCAACATCTATTCAGAGCCAAGCATGGCCAATTGCACTTTCTGGAAGGAATTTGGTTGGCATAGCACAAACAGGATCTGGAAAGACACTAGGGGTATGTTTCATGTCACATTTGAGAGAAAACATTGTCCTCTCATTGAGTTATAGATAGTTCATTTTTCTTCATGTAGATGGTGTTACTCAAGAATCTCTTACATATCCCTGAAAATTATTTTAACCCTTTGGACCCCACAACCATTTTACACCAAATCACTTCCCAAATCCCAGCAAAGGAAAATAACCCACTGACATTCCACAGCATGTTTAAAAAAATTAATAACAAAAACTATTGACCCTAGGACACTGAAATTTGTGTCAGTGAACAAGAAAATAAGAAGAACCTCACGCTTTCCTGGGCGTTTCTTGCTGCCATCAGGTGCTTTTCTGTTGCGGCACCAGAAACAGGATTTGCATTTACCTGGCATGCGAATAAGGCGGTGCGCCGTCTGATTCCCAGTGACTGCTACATTTGAAGGCAAAAGGGGGTTAGCTCTCCTCGTGACAATGTTGCCCTTCACGAGTGATGCAGAGAGCAAGCCTAAAATCTATGTGGTCAATATCCTTAGCCTTTGGGTGTGGGCGATGCGAATTGGAATAGATTATCCAGCTATTGACGATGGAAGTCTGTAAGAGAAAATTAAAGAGATATCTCCACCACTTAACAGACTTCCTTCCCACAGTGTAATATGAGCAAAGCTGGTCAAACTTATCCACGCCACCCATAGACTTATTATAGGATGCCACGGTTGATGGTACCTGCAACTCCGTCTACCACCAGGGGCACGACGTGATACTGTTGTCTCTCCTGGCGTAGTATTGGTGCTCAGCAAATTTACAATTCTCTTGTCCCTCCAGACAGTAGCCACAATATTCCCTTGCTGCCTGTACAACACCGAACCTTTCTGCATTCTCTTTGTAGCAGTTGCTTTACAGTCAACTGGCCAGCCCTTGCGATTTGGTCGTATTGTGGAGCACGAGTAGGTCTTCTTGTTGAGGAGATCCACCGCCAGCTGCAGAGAAGCGAAGTAATTATCATAATAAAAATGATGATATTTATGAAGGTAAGGTTCTCCTACTTTGCAGACAACATAATGGCCTGATCCATATGGCATTGGATCATGAACTGCACCAACATAGACGTCGAAGTTTAGAAGGTAACCTGTAATCGAGTCCGCTGCACACCAGACCTTGATCCCCTAAGGGTTGGGCTTACCCTTGATATACTGTTTGAAGTTAAGCCGACCAGTGTAGGGAATCATAGCTTCATCAACACTAATATCTCTGCCAGGACGATAACATGAAGCTATGTTCCTTTTCACCATGTCGAGGAAAGGTCTTAATTTGTACAGCGGGTCGTAGTTCCTATGGCCTTTAGGGAACTGATTCCTCGAATCATTCAGGTGAAAGTACTGAGAAATTTTAGCAAATCTGTTTCTCGACATACATTTTGAAACCCTACTTGATTCAATCGATCATCTGTGCTCCAATACATTTTGTACTGTGGCAAAACAACAATGCCCATCAAGATATTGATGTGCATATACAGACGAATCTCAGAAGGCGTTACAGGTACCCAGTACTTACCAGCATTGCCGGTGATTTCCTGACGTTGAACGGCATACAAGTTGGTCTGATCAACAGCTAACTGATAGAAGTCCTCATTAACTATCAGGCTAAAATAATCAAATGGATCAGCATTCACATCTAAGACGTGCACAGGCCCACAGTCTTCGACAAATGGCTCGACTTCAACTGGGAAGGTGGCATCACACCAACGATCAGTTAAAAACCGGCAAATTAACGGTCTCTTCATCAGAACTTGAAGCCTCATGGTCTGAATCAGAGAAAGGGACATCTATGCCACTTTCCACATCAATAACATGAGTATCCTTTTCTAATTCGATGAAATGTCAGTGAAAAGATATATCAGAGCTGTCACTATCATCGCCATAATTCGCAGCCATTTTCAGGAAATTTTTACCGCGATTAAAAATTGAAGATAAAATACACAACCTTTCAGTAGCGGGTCCAGAGACTAAAAGAAAGTAGTTCCGTTAGTAAATGCCGGATGCGAAAGTCCGTTATAAAATTGGTTGATTGGTTGTAGCGTAGCGAGTTACAAACTGACAGTTAAAAAAGTCGTGTATTTTCGTGTTTGGGAGGGAGTACTATATAAACAAAATCCCTGAGATTTTCGTTTCCGGGATCGAGATGGTTAAATTATTTTAAATTACATTAACAGATTGACACTGGTAAATCGAATATTTAATGTATATGTTTGTCTTGACAGTTGTACTCCTTTTAGCAATGCATTGAAACATTTGCATTACTAATTACTAGTAATGTTTGTTTAAAACAGTGCAATATTAACCTCACATTCATGCAAACTTTCCTTTGATTCAGAATAGTCTTCAAAGGTATACAGCGTGAAACATTGTCCTTTGTTTACGCATGATATGGTGGTTTTGTTTAAATATGCGATGTTTGTCCTCCTTATCGACAGTTGAGTGTTTCCCCACTTTTCATGTGATAGATTGGTTATTGGTTACCAAACTGACGTCATTGCACTCCGAGCAGACCCATAGGTGCTCAGTCTCCCCAACAGATATCGAAGAGTATGCATACTGATGGTTCCTGTGGCTCACTGATTAAACACACCCCTCACTCTGCCTCTCACGCATCTAGTTCGACTTGAATGTGATAGAAGAAATGTACAGTTTTGTCTCATCTCGGGACAGATGTCAATTGTTTTTCTTGAGACAGCCAATTTGTCTTGTCTGTCAATTCTGTCTGGTCTGTTACAGATGTCAATTGTCTCTTCTTGAGACAGGTCTGGTCTATGTATGGTTACATTAAATATGAAAGTATTCTGAGCTGCAAGCTTTCAGCCAGTACCAAATTATAAACGGTATTAACAGATCGGTGTGGTGGAAGTTCTCATCTAGCTTTATGTAGTTCAGGGCATTCAAGCAGTGTGAAAGTATAAACATGAAGTGCATTGTATAGTATCTACCAGTTTCTGATTTATCACTTTTTTCTCTTTGTCCCTTAGTTTATGCTCCCTGCTATTGTTCATGTGAATAATCAGGCGTACTTGGAACATGGTGATGGACCAATTGTAAGTATTTATCTCTAACAAAATGTATTTCGGTGATGTGGTGAATTTCTATAGTTCTTAATGACAGCATGGAGTCCTATAAATTGTAAATATCTTAAATTTATACCAGTTTTCAGCGATGGATAAAATAGGCTACGTAAATTGATTTAGTATTAGATGGTAAAAAGAATGAGTAGCTAAAATTTAGTTTTGAAATTGATAATAGCAAAATGTGAACTTGAAAACGGTGTTAAAATATTATACAGGGTGTTCAACTTAAAAGCAGCCTATGAATGGAGCTAATCTGGCATATATGTATGGAAATGAGAAGGTTCAGTTATGACGTAGTATAGGTCAAGGTTGTGTGATGGTGTGTAATTGTAGTGCGGGAAGGGGCGATGAACAAATGTGACGTAGGACAAGCTAGTCAGGACCGGTTTAAATAGTACATAAACACAACGCTTTAGGTTATCTGGCAACTTTCGATTTGTCAATGGGGCTGCAATTATCTTGAACACCCTGTACAATGGGTTAAGTGACAATTGTGAATATAAAATAAATTTCATTTGAACATTCATGTCATTTAAACTATAAAATATACAGTTGTGTAAGCTGTAAACTACCTTGTCTGTTCAGAACATGGTTTGAGATGCTAATTGTTTTGTAAAATGTTTGCACAGGTACTGATCCTAGTGCCTACAAGAGAATTGGCTCAGCAAGTACTGGAGGTGGCAAATGAGTTTGGTAGATTGTCTCAGGTTCGAACTGTATGTGTATATGGTGGATCCCCAAGGGCCACAACTGAGGGATCTAGAGAGAGGTATGTATCATTCATCAAAGTGCAAACCAAAGTATTATAGTTTATACAGATGTCATGCACTTTAGGATATAAATCTTGAGCTCCTTAGATATACCCAACTAAATAACTTATGGAGTCTAGACACAGTTCAAAATATTGACCAATGTATAACTGGTCGTGAGAAACACTACCATACGAGTATAATCCCTCTTTATTCAGAGCGTAAAGTCCTATTCAGTTTTGAAATCTCAATGCCCAGAAGCCATCATCTAGATCATAAATTACGTGAGCAATAAACAGACATGTGAGATACAACATAAAAGCACAATAAAGCCCAAAATTTGAAGGGACAAGTTAACCTGGCACTCTAAAAATACATTAATCTCCAAAGACATATGAAGTAAACCATTACAAGTCACAAACATTTAGAAGGAACATGGTTCTGCTTTGAATGTCATCTCTTCTCTGATGTTCATTCTTTACGACCAATTTTAATCACTCTTTGTGATATGCTTGATCTTTGTCAAGAACGTATATACGTTGCACATTGGTGTGGTAGGCCCCTAAACGCATAGACTTTTACACTTTTAGGACATGTGCATCCGATTTCAGCCAAACCTCTTTAGTCGCCTCTTATGACATGTGGGGCAGGTAACTTGTTCTATTCTTTACACCCCAAATTTGGGCCTCGGTAACCACTCGGGCGGAATGTCATCTAATGGCCCTCATTGTATTCAAAGCTAATTGATTGCTTATTTTTGTCACTCCCCATCATCTTGTGTTCCCATTTTTATTTCTGTAAATTTTACTAATAAAATTCTTTTCTAAATTCCAGGTGCTGAAATTTGCATAGCTACTCCTGGTCGACTAATTGACTTTCTACAGGCATCCAAAACCAATCTCAGACGCACAACTTACCTTGTCTTAGACGAGGCTGACAGAATGTTGGATATGGGCTTTGAACCTCAAATCAGGAAAATTCTGGAACAAATTAGGGTATGTGCTGCTAAATTTGCTTATATCATTTAACATCCAAACTACCTTCCATACATCTATCTGTGAAAAATCTTCGGTATGTTCTGGACAAATGTTATATCTATCCAAGAACTGCTTTCACAGCCAACAAGAGAGTATGAGCACCATCATTCAAAAGAGACACTAGAGATGAATTAGACGTGATACGCATGGAGACTTAACTCCATCATGGAAACCTCTCTAGGTACCAGAGGGTAAATGAGACCTAAAACGATCTGGAGGATAACTGAAAGAAATCACCGGAAAACACAGGAATTGTATGCCGATGGTCAATGAAAAATACAGACCTGTATTGACCTATATACCACAAGGTATGAAAGGGTTCCTTTACTTTTTACAACACAGGAATGCCAAGAAGAGTATGGTGTGCATTTGTTGCTACCCAAAACGCCAGGAGCATCATGGGCTAAAGTTAGTATAGGTACCAGGCATCTTTAATGATGGTTTGTGTTCATAACGGTAAATTTATTCTCTGGATATATCGTTCGTGTTAGCCTTCTTGTTAATTATGTAATACACATATATTTGCAGCCAGACCGCCAGACACTAATGTGGAGTGCTACATGGCCAAAAGAGGTCCGTCGACTTGCAGAGGAATTTTTGAGTGACTACATCCAAGTGAACATCGGCGCCATGCAACTAACTGCTAACCACAACATACTTCAGATTGTCGATGTTTGTGTGGACCATGAAAAGGAAGAAAAGTAAGTTCAAGATAGA
The DNA here is from genome assembly GCA_020796225.1 of Arion vulgaris. Taxonomy (NCBI): domain Eukaryota; kingdom Metazoa; phylum Mollusca; class Gastropoda; order Stylommatophora; family Arionidae; genus Arion; species Arion vulgaris. The sequence goes on from CM036767.1 coordinate 31,869,032, forward strand.
TTCAAAAAATTGTTAATCATTTATTCCTTACATGTAACAACTTCCACGTTAGCTCGCTATGAATTCATATGTAATCTGGATAGACATGCAAGTCTATCGTCAGTTGTATGTCCTTTATCAATGCATTGAAACATTTGCATTACTAATTACTAGTAATGCTTGTTTAAAATAGTGCGATATTAACCTCAAATTCATGCTAACTTTCCTTTGATTCACAATAGTTTTCAAAGGTATACAGCGTGAAACATTGTCCTTAAATTTACCCATGATATGGTTATCAAAATGTTTTTTTTGTGAGCGCAGACTGATAAAGTAGCAGTGATTTAGTGGTGTCTTAAAGGGGGTCTTTTGCAGGGTATACCATGACTAAGTCGATCAAAATCGAGCTCCAAACTTGTTGCCCACTCTACTACAAAGTGTGATTTTGTTTCTGTAACAGTTGTACTTTATTCATAGTGCTGTTAGAGTATGCTTCGATCCCCAACTTGTAGTTCCAAGTTATGTCAACTTGCAGGAACATATGCAAAATTTCACTGCAGTACCATGTCTCCCTCCCGCCGTTCAATGTAATCTCTTCTTCGTGTACGTTCTTTACGGCCAATTTTAATCACTTTGTGATGTTTGATCTTTGCCAAGAACGTGTATACGTTGGTTTAGTAGGCCCCTAAACGCATATATTTCTACACGTTTAGGACATGTACATCCGATTTCAGTCAAACCTCCTTAGTCGCTTCTTACGACATGCGTGGCAGGTAAAAGTGGTTCTATTCTTTACACCCCAAATTTGAGCCCCGGTAACCACTCAATATAACACAATGTGACTATTTGTATCGCTTCTTTTTTTCAGACTTGTCAAACTTCTGAATGAGATCATGCAAGAGAAAGAGAATAAAACTATTATATTTGTTGATACAAAGCGCAAAGCAGATGATATAACAAGGAGAATGAAGAAGGATGGGTAAGTCACATAATGACACCACTAGATGTGAGATGGTATTCAATATATGTATTTTTTTTTAGCAAATGGAAGAATAATAAATTGAATATAGATAAATTATTACGGGGTACACTGCACCAATTTGAAATGCAAGCATGTCACCATGAACACTAAAAGAGCAGCGTTCAACACAATTTTTCTCCCAGCCTATATGCTGTTAATGCCAAACCTACACATTGACATCAAACAATAAGAAAATAGTCAACAGCAGTGATGAAGTGTCTGCACAGAGCACTAGGGGTATCAAGATGAGACGGGCTTAGATAGGAAAACATCAGATAAGAGTGGGTAGACCCTAGGGATGCTACCCTAGTAAATAAAAAGCAGCGCATAAATTGGATGTGTTGGACTACTTTTTAGGCAGAGTGGTTGACAAGCGTTCGGAAAAGCAAAATGTGGACCACTGAAATAACGGGCTGGGAAAAACATTAATGAAGTGCACATAAAATTTGACTGTAATCTGTAAATCTCTTATCTGGAGTCAGAACAGAGAGAAGGAAGAAGACAAATTCATCCCCAAAAAATTTCAGTTGGCAAAAGAAATGAACTCATTAGAAATATGAGTGTACAAGAAGTACACATTTAACACAATCCCACCCTAATAGAATGTCATTGAGTTCTGATCGATTTCAGAGCAGGAGAAATGATTGTCTTTAGTCAGTTTGAACAGTCAACTATGCTATCAACAGGATAACATTTGCAGTCTTGACAAGTTGTTTTGCTAGCCATTGACTAGAATTGCATGAATGTCTTTTTACTGACTAGTCCCACCTATATCTATACTGGAAGATGCTGGTAACACTGGTCTATGCACATGACCACACCACAGACATTCTTAGGATATTTCTAATTACTAATGCTGGATAGTATCTATGCTTTTCCCCCATATCAATTGAAATAGGGCATGGTATGTATTTAATATCATTGTATTCTGTCATTTGTAAACCAAAACTCTATTTTAGTGCAGGCTAAGATATTCTTAATATATTTTACTTGAAGACAAATACAACTTTAAACATACTAGGACAGATTTGTTCTTGAATCGATCTTCATCACATAGCATAGTACATGATTGTGCTGATACTAAACAGCACACTTTATTAAAAGAATAACGTCTGTATATTCACAAGTTTATGTATGCTTGACTTTCAGCTGGCCTTGTCTTTGTATACATGGAGACAAATCTCAACATGACAGAGACTGGGCACTTAATGGTAAGTTCATTGCTGCTATTTTTGTCTGTTTGCTTTTATACAGACATTGTATATGGGTATGTGTGCAAACCAGTGAAATCCCACTGCGGATTATCATGAAAAGGAAATTAGAATACGAAATACATGGTCAGGCTTCAGACATGACTTACCAGAGATCACATTTTCAACATGAGAAACACTGGAAAATGGAAGTATTTTGCGAGTTGTGTGTGTGGTCTAGGTTGCCTGTGCATTAGGCTGAAGTGCAAATTTTGAATACATGTAACAACACAATGCAGATAAGCATAGCACTGGTCTGAAGGGCAAAAAACCCCAAAAACAGCTGGATCATTGAAGAAAATTACGGTTGGCTGCACCATATGTGGTTGCTCTCCTGCAGCACGGTCCTTGACCAGTTCTGATATAATTTCCTGGTATTTCACAGCAGGATCATTTTGCTTAATGACTAGTTGTACAGTTTAGACAGTAGGGTCAGCAGCCTGACAGTTTTCTGGACAGTGACACTTGGAGTGCTAACTGTTAAAAATAAAACTTGATTGTATATCAAGTTCGGTGTTCAGCTATTCGTCACATTGATTGCCTATCATTTATTGGTCACACACTCTCACTATGGGACATTGGGCCGTGGGATAAGAGTCTAAGTGCTCTTGTGTATGTCAATCTATATGATGTGTTATCAGTGCTAAAGTCTGTATCATTTTGTAACTTATCAATATCTTTTGATGTTACAGATTTCATGGCAGAACTCCCATACTAATAGCCACAGATGTAGCATCAAGAGGTCTAGGTATGTGACTAATCAGTTATATTATCGTTGTGAATTTTTTTTTTTATACAGCATATCAATAACATGTTACTACAGGGTGTTCAAGATAATTGCAGCCCCATTGACAAATTGAAAGTTGCCAGATAACACATCACGTTGTGTATATTTACTATTTAAACCGGTTCTCACTAGCTTGTTCTACGTCACATTTGTTCATCACCCCTTCTCCACACTACAATTACATACCGTCACACAACCTTGACCTATACTACGTCATATCTGGACCTTCTCATTTTCATACATATGTCAGATTAGCTCCATTCACAGACCACTTTTATCTTGAACACCCTGTAGTATTTCAGTAATGTTTACATACATCATTGCAATTTTGTTGAATGATCAGTTCTTTTAAGTTGCTAACGACTTACAGCTACTATGTAGTATATATCTTGAGATATCTTGTTTTGCTCCTATATTTTTATACTATACTTTTAAAGTGTTAACCATTTGTAACTTTGATAGACTGAACACTATTAATAATGGATATAATTAAATGGGTAATGGTCTTTTGTTTTAATGGAGCTGCGAAAGGTCTCTTGTTTGAATGGAGCCAGAGAAATTTTCTCATTGATTAGTTTTAAAAAAATACGGGTGTGGGCTTCAAGGAGGCTCCGCCTTGTACTGCTCATGTTCAGTTCATCATAGAATTTATGGTACAGATCAGAAACCAAAAAATAGGTGAACATTGTATGCAGCTTGTGAAATATTCATGGAATGGGATGGGTTTGCTGCACTGAAGTGCTTTAAAAAGTTGATTTATGTACTCTGTTAATAGAACAGATTTTATGCTATTTTGCAGCAGAGAAGGTGATGCAGTAGCAAGTGCACTGACTTCCTAGACGTGTGGAGAATTTGGTCATGCAGGCAATTATTGTCTCCATAAAAATATCTCACTTTTGGGTTTTATGGGTTGAAGTAACTTGTATAGATGCACTATATTTTGTCTATTCAACTTAGCCATTTCATCTTCCTGTCACATGTTCTCGGTGAACATATTTCTTTTGTCATGCTTTATCTTTTCCATGTCTTGCAGGCATTAACTTGCCATATATTTTATTGCTGTTTAATATTATTGTTGCTGTTCTCCAATGTTTCTAAGCTGTAGATGACTGTCTTGATAATTGGGTTAAATATCAACAATTTGGTATTATGCTGTTTCTTATAACAACCAACTTTTTGTCACTTGAACATCAATATGTATTACTGTGGTCCAGGTAGCGATTTTTGTTTCCATTCAAGCCAGTAATTGTGCGTGATTTCAGCATGCGTTTGTTCAAGTTCCATTTTCCCCATGCGCTGTGACTGACTACAGTTCTTTTCAGTAGAAGCGGGCTATTGTTCATCACCATTAACGAACTATCTCTGAGCATTTATTTCTAGGTATGGGGGCATTACCAGTCATTTGAAATGCCTGATTGTACCCAGCCAATTAATTAATACAGCTGCCCCAGAGTGTCGACCCTCATCTTATGGTAGACATAGCATGTCTTTAAGCCATGTGGCAGTATATAGTTTCCACAATAAATAACTTGTACTTTTCTATTTAAAGAGCAGTAGTATATTTATATATACACATTTTGTAGTTCTTGTTTATTGTATTTAAATTTGCGCCTAGTGTTTTGACTTTCTCTACACTAGGAACAATTTATTTGAGAATCAGAGATAAAAGTGACTTAAAGCCTACATAGAATTCACTTTATAGTTTCCTCACCAATCAATAGTGATATGTTACAAATAAAAGGTTATGGCTACATATAATTTCAGATACACACTAAGCTTAAAACTGACATTTTAATAACATACTGCTTAAAATATAGTTTTTGTGACATGGCATAAGCAAAATTTTATCCAGCGGTTTATTTATGCATTATGTACAGGGATAAGCATTATGAAAGAAAGAGCTATCAATATATTTTAATTCATTAGTAACAATTATGGTAACACTAACAATTTTAACAATGATGCAAAGTAGTGTAATGTTGGGCTTGCAAGATTTGGGTACCATTGACTCAAATCTTACCGTTATTTGAAATGAAAAAAAGGTATAACTGTCTAAGAATTCTTCTATACATGTTTTGTTTAGAATTAATTATTTTCTTCAAATTTGTTTATTAGGAAGTCTAAAAAGTTGGGTGTTGGTTTGCTAGACTACATAATGTCATCATATGAATGTAAAGTGACATAGTGTAGTGCTTGTATCTGAAGCCCATATAACCTTTGTTTGTTTGTTTCTAATCCTAGTTTGAGATTAAAAGGAGCAAGAATTGATGGCTCAACCTGACTGATATATAGAACACAGTACCTATCACCTTTGTACTGTGGGCACTGACAGGGAGTGGCGTTATTAATGATCTCGAAGCTGGCGCCAGTCTTTATGCTTCTTAAGGAGCCTAGGGCTGGCCAGGTAGTGCGCACCGGGCGTAAGTACTGAGTGGCAATTATATACGTGGTGGTCAGATATAAAAAAAATTGACCGGTATTTGATGCAGCAAAGAAGCACAATGGCCTAGCATAATCCTCATATCCAGTGTTCATTGAAGAAAAAAGTTCATACTCAGTTCATGAATTATTTTTCTGTTTTCTAGTTTTTATTTCTTTTCTTCCCCTAGTTTATATTACAAGTGAAAATAAGATAGGGGTAAATATATTTAAGTGCTGCTGCTTTAGTGGTGGGGGGATAGATACAAGTATACCACCACCTGTTAGCATCTGACATTCTACTATTGCCACCAGTCCGTAAAAACGCTAGGAAGGCACTATAATCGAGAGAGTTCTGCGCTATCTCTGTGTTAAGACACAGTTAAGGCAGTCTTAGACCATAATTTAGCTAATTAATCAGTTAATATAACTTTTAAAAAGTTATAGCTAGACAGGCTTTTATAGTTTATAAATAGATAGATAATTTATACCACATTGTTTTCATTCAATTTTTTTTTTGGTTTGAAGTTCTGCTTTGTGGTTGCAGGATTGAATTTTTCTTTGTTATACACATTGTAGTATTCTGTTTTGCATCTGTTAATTTCTCAATTCTGCCGTATTTATATATTAAATTCTAAATAGTGTCACATCTTTTGAACACTGAAGCAATCTTTCAGATTTATATTTGAAACATTGCTTCATGCAAATCTTTGATCTATGTATAAATGCTCAAAACCGTCTGAAATTTGTCTAAATGTTAATCATTATTTTAGTTTAAATGCTCAAGTCAGTATTCGAACCACTGAGCAGCCTATCAGTAGCCGTGTGTGTAAACGTCAAGATCTTTTTTCAGCCCTGCAGTCTCAAAGTAGATAAGCATTTGTGTGTATTCTTATTATACTTTAATCATTCCTCAGATGTTGAAGACATCAAATTTGTCATCAACTTTGACTACCCAAACTGCTCTGAAGACTATGTTCACCGTATTGGGCGTACTGGCAGATCAACAAACACAGGCACAGCATACACATTTTTCACACCACGAAACTCAAAACAAGCACCAGATCTCGTTAATGTTCTTCGTGAGGCAAACCAGGTTATCAGTGCCAAGCTTCTTCAGTTGGAGGATGGCTCCAAGCATATGCGAGGGGGTAAGTCATCATTACCTATGCTGTTTTTTCTGTAACGATACATCTGAATTTGAGACTATTGATCCATGTCACGGTAACATAGTATTTATGATATATATATAGAGATTTTCTTCCCATCCCAAAAAGATGCTGGAATTTTGACTAATATAGCAGCCACGTGATTGCCTTCAAGATGCTCTGAGTTGTTCAGGCTTGTCCAAATGTTCATGATCAAAAGGATCATTGGTGTCAGTCACAGGGAAGCACAGCTGTTCTTGATGCAGTCGCTACGGCGTTTACATGGTCTTGCTCTGTGCTCGTTATACCTTTTCAGTATGGTTCTCTGTGGTAGTCGATACCAGAGCATTCTTGTAGGTGTCCATGCTAGATCAAATTGACTTGTTTGATACGTAACCATGTTTAAATACAAAAACACATTATAGTGCATAATTGTATGTTTACATTACCAATCTGGCAATGCTTTTCTGATTGAAGCAGTTTTTCCGGTTCAAGATGGAAGGTGTTGTTTTCTTTGTACTCGCTATGGTCTGTTGATCTGAGGCCTAATAATCCTCTAATTGTGAAAACCCCAGTATTTCGGAAAAAGGATTTATCTCCATGTATCGTTATAATAACGTTAGATAATCTAATGTAAAATGGTTACCCATTCTACCATATTAAATTCAGTGTTCGAAATTTGGCTATTGGGATGTCAGAGACTTCCAAGCGGGAAACCCGTTGATGTGTGTAAAGAAATGGGAGGCATCTCAATAAATGGCCAACACTGGAGAGTTAAACACTTGACATATTTGGCTAGTAAATTGTCAACTGAGACACAATAAAAGAAAGCACGTATTAGCAGCTGTGCCATCACTAAATTAACAAATCTGGCAATCTAAAGACCTGTACAGATCAGTGGATGTGAAAGTGGGAAATCAACAAACAAAATTGATAAGAAACTTGACAGCTTTGAGAATAAATGTCTCAAAAAATAGAACACAACCACCTGTTTCAAATATTATAAGGAAATTAAATATTTGTCATGTTCTTGCATCAGACTAAAAGAGAAACCTCTGCCCTATGTGCTGCCTTTAGCACAAAGGGAACTAACATTGTAATTATCAATCCTCATTCTGATTCAGTTAAAAGAGTATTGTGGCATCCTTTGTGACAAGGGACATGAAGTAGACTGGTCATCTTAATTGTTTTTGAAATTCATGGAGTAATTAATGTTAATATTTTCCAGGTGGTGGTCGCTGGAGAGGTTCTGGTAGGGGAGGTGGACGTTTTTCCAGTGGCAGCAGCTTCAGTGGTGGTTCCAGATCCCAGAACGGCTATGGCAACGGTGGCTTTAAACCTGCAAATAGCTACAGCAGTAATGGCTATGGCTCTACACAGAATGACTCTGGAGACAAATATCAGAATGGCTCTGCAGGTGGATTCAAAGGAAATTGGAACATGGGAGGTGTTACTGCAGCATCTCTATCCTCTATACCACAGCCTGCAGCTAGATTCTAAAAATGACATTTTTGAGTTATTTATGTAGCAATTTAACTTGACTTCAAAATATTTGTCTCAAATCTCCACTGCCGGTTGATATACATATATTTTTTTTAGCTTGATATTAATTTACGTTTATCGGACAATAAGCACATTGGAATGAAAAATGACTACGATAACTGATTTTATGTCTGTACAGAGTTGTTAATCCTACTATGAAGTTGTTCCATAATTTTATATTCCATTCCTGAAAGAAGCTAAAAGTGAGCTTTCATTGTCATAACTACAGATAAGTCACTGTTGCTCATGTCAGCGGTGTTTACATTAATTGTTTCATATTTAGTTTTTCTGCTTTGTGTCAAAGATGGTCCACTGCGGCACAACTTATCCACCTACCATTTTGTGACTTCACATCATCTGATATCTGTTGTAATGAGTGAAAATAAAGTAAATTACAAAGTTACGTCTTCTGTTGTAAAAGTATTTTCCAAGTGTTTGCAATGTAATCATTTGTCTATTACTTGGCACTACTACAAAAGGCTACAGAAAGATCCTACGAATACCATGGACAGAAAAAGAAAGAACACTGTCCTGAAAGAACTAAATGTTAAAAGAGAATTGGCTGATAAACAATATACTATACAGAAAAATTACATACTTTGGACACATCAAGCGTCACGATGGCTTGGAAAGAACAATACTAGAGGGCAGGGTTCCAGAGGCTGACCAAGAAGATGGCTACAAGATGGCCCTTTCGCCCTGTATTATTTTGACCTCTGGACGCATTTATTTTGCGATTCAAATTTAACATTCAATGTCAATAATTTTAATCCTTTATAACTCTTGTACTGTTTCTCTAAAGTATGACATATTATATATTAAATTGTTGCTAATTGGATGTGGAATACATTAATATAATATTTTACATCAGGTGATATACGTTTGAGAGAATTAGATTATTGTAGCATGACTATTTTGAAAAAACGAAAAATCATTAAAAATATTTTTACTCTCGTGTTTGTATTACATCTTAATATTTATAGTTGTTTCCAGTAGTAGTATTTAAATGAAGATAATCCATGTGTGAACATATTCTATGTTTCATCTAACTAGGTGCAGTAGTTTTTATAATCTTCACTTTTTAGTGCGGACACGGCAATAAATGGAATGTGTAACGCCCATTATTTAGATGCAATTATTACATTAGACTTACAACTATCGATACTGCTTTTCATAAACAATCAAATGTCATTATTACCGCCAATTAAATATTCTTCATTACTATCACAAGTTATAATTTGATCTAACAGTACTCAAGATTACACTGTAAACATCGTCGGAAACATTAACGTTTAAAAAAGTCTCGACTTGAATGCAATAATACACTGCTTTCCCTCTTTCAAATCTTTGTTAAATGGAGATAATAATGTACCTACATATATGTACTTTCCGTTTTTGAAGATTTTTTAACTTCAGTAAAGGGTTCTGAAGATACATTCGTTTCCGTGAACAGACATCCAAAAGCCGATATATCGGTTCTGCGACATCATGAACATTACTCTGAACCGATATATCGGCTCTGCAGTCCCGTTGGGTTAAAGAAACCATAAATATGACCATCTCTGACGAAGTGGGTGAACTGGCTAGAGACAGGGATGTGCTGCAAAAGGCAACGTCCTATAAAGGATATGCACCATGATGACTACATAAGGTGTGTATGGCAGTACATACCCAGGTTGGAACAGTTTTTGATCTATTGGTGGTTAGATATAAATGTGAAAGAAAATTAAGACTGATTAGAAGATTGCATCTGCAAATTTTCTTTAAATCATTCAGCATCGCTGGACACCTTACCCAATAACGTGTTATATTGTATTCATCAGTGAAGAAGATGGGCGTCATGGGGACCAAGGGAGTCTTTGTGGGGTTCATTACCTGATTGCTGGTTATTCCAAGTTTTACTATACTTTATGCATGTTCACTGCAGAAGGATTGTCGTTTGATGTGCATTGATCATAAGTTGCACATACTAGTTTCCTAATAAGTCTTAACAAGTATCATCCTAGCTACTTTCCAACCACAGGAAGAAGTGAAGATATATTAATCAAGTTCCATGCCTGCCGGCGTAGGGTGTCTTTCCACAACTCTCTTTGCTTGGTGCATGTAATCAGTTGTGATGTCGAACCATGATGTCAGGCCATCCAACATCTTCTCCCTCTGTCTTCCACGATCTCTCCTTCCCTGAATTTTACATGTAGTCACCAAATGTTCTAAACCTTCTCTTCGCATTATATGCCCGAAGAACCTTGATTGTTGGATTCTTATTCTTTTGATAAGGTTTCTTTGTGATTTAAAACCTCAGTTTGTTTTCTTTGCTGTCCATGGAATTTTCAACATTCTTCTGTAAAACCACATCTCTGTGGCTTCCAATGATCGTATTGATTGTTTGTTCAGTGTCCATGATTCACTGCCATACGTAAGTATTGGTTCAATATAGCATTGGAGTACTCATTTTCGCAATGTCATTGGGAGTTCACGCATAGTGTGTTCATTTTCATAAAAGCTGCTTTCGTTTGAGCTATTCTACTCCTAATCTCTGTTGTACATCTTCCATCTGATGTTAGGAATGTTCCTAGATACTTGAATCGATGGACTTGTTTCAGTGTTATGTTATTTATTTTGATATTACATGTTGGTGTTTCTTGGAGACAACCATAACCTCTGTTTTCTTTATATTCATGCTTAATCCTTTCTTTTCACTTTCTCTCACTAGTATGTCTATCAAGTCTTGCAGATCTTGTTCATTTGTAGCCATGAGAATTGTGTCATCAGTGTACCTTAGGTTTATATTTTATCCACTGACTGCTATTCCTGTCTTTTCTTCTATAGATCTCGTTTTCGCTATATAAGTTGAATAGGTCTGGTGGAGTACGCACCCTTGCCGTACTCCTAACTATCGCCTGATAGATTCCATATTATCCTGTCTAATGGCTGCGCTTTGTTGCCAGTACAAATTCTTGATCAGTCTTAAGATCTTTACCATCAATATTTATACTTTCTAAGATGCTGATTATTTCTCCATGTTTTGCTTTTGAGTAGTCTATGAAACATAGGTATAAGTCCAACTTCATTTCTATTGATCTTTCCAATAGGACAGCAATTTGGTCAGATTTTACAGAAAACTGGTATGAACCGCTATCCGACGGATGTATTATGGAGCTGACTGGAGTGTAGTAATAATATTCCTCTCATATCACACTGCGTACAGGCAATAAAATGTTTAAAATTGACATCCGGTTTTGAATAGATACCATACCGTAGACTATATATAACTTAAAAAAAAACATTGTTTCAGATTAGAATTTCTTCATGGCACTCCGGACATGTCCATATATGCCAACATCGACAAATCGTACCAGTTCGATGTTGATTGTTGAGCCTAGTCATATATCTGATGTGCTTCTTTTCTGGCCACTTTTCAATGTAGCAGTGGATTGGTTTTATATGAAATCCTCTTTGTGGTCACAATATCCATTAGTTGACCCCATTATATGGTGGCATAGATAGCCTGCCTGCATTCTCATTGGCACCAATGTGTTCCAGAACGAAAATAATTAATTCTACAATTTGTTGACGCTTGTAGTGATTCAGTTCATTTCCTGCGCCCTGAACCAGCCTCCATCTTTCGGATCATACTTAATGAATCACTCAGATTGCACTCTTGAGTGTAGTTTTGCGACTCGAGCCAGAGTAGTGCCTAGTCACTGCTAGTACTTCCATTGTAATGATGCTTGTCATACTAAAAGCACCGTGCTGCTTCCTTGACCTTTCTGCCGTATGAGCTTGAGAATTCCCATGCGGACTTTTTGTGGCGACCTACCGATCCATCCGTGTAAATCACGTCACATTCATTGCAGTTTTCATTAATGATGACATTGACGTCTGCATACAACGCCACGTACGGAATTGCGCTCTGCAATCTGTCGAATTTAATGATTGTAGAACCTCGTTTTTGTAGAGATAACCTCTATTGATTGATAGTACCATCACTTGCACTTTTGTGAGTAACCGGTGTGCTACTATCTCTTTCTTACACAGGAAACTACACTAAATTCCCTCTATCTAGCATACACATTATATGGATAGATGGCCCGTGTGGTGCCAAAGAATAGTACTACAGTAAAGACATTAGGCAACAGCCCGGTAACAGTGTGAAGACAAAATAAAGATATAAATAATAATAGGCAATCAATTAAGTGCCATTCCTGTTGGCGATTGTTTGATTGATTGGACCATCATTTCACTTCATAAATCTGCTGCCTTGCAGGTCGGCCTGGGGACAGTGAACGGCTGACGGAGAGTAAACGCTGGTTAAAACCGGACACATCGCCTAATGATAAGCACCAGAGCTCCAAACGGTGCTAAAGATGTGACGAAACCTACATTTTTGGTCGAAACGTTGCTGTGTATTGTTTTGTATTTTGTAAAACTACAGTACTTTGTTCTTACGTGGATCGCCATTCTACATAGTTTTACTGCAGTCTCCATATATATTGTGACGAAACCCACCCATGCTACGGCTGCGTGAATCATATTTTCACATGAATGAGATTTATAGGGAAATCTGGTACAGCAGTCTAAGGGTGATCATGAGGGAGAGATTTCACTTCAGCGAGTAGTCATATGTGCTCCGATCTCTTTCTTACACAGTAAGATCTCAGCTGCAGTGCACGAACTACCAAGGGTTCTTTTACGTGGTCAAATTGAACACGGGACCTACATTTTTATGACCTGTCTCCGATATTACTTGGAACTCGATCTCACCTACACTGAGATTAGGGATCTCTGGAAAAATATCCAGATAGCTCCACGAGGGAGCGAAACGGTTACATTTGGCACGAGAGGCGAGCAAATAACCTGTCTCCCTCTCTACTTGGTGCAGTTATGACGTCGATCTCTTGTCGAACCGCGATGTCAAACCACCCAACTTCTCCCTCTGTCTTCCACGATCTTTCTTTCCCTGAATATTACCTATTGTTACCAAATGTGTTCCAACATGGCCAATAACAGCAGCTAATGAGCGGAAAATCATAACGGCGGAGATGATGTGTCTTAGAAGAGCTGTGGGTGTGACAATAAGAGATACAATTAGAAATGAAGAAATCGGAAGAAGGCTGGATGTGAAACCAGTCATGCGATTCATAAAAGAACAAATTGAATGGTTTGGGCACCTGGCAAGAATGCCCTGGTATCGCCTGCAACAGAGCCACAAAGAAAAAGTATAACGAGTATAAAGCAAGAGGAAGACCACGCAAAAGATGGAGTGATGGCATGAATATCAGCTTACAAAGTGCATTAAAACAACCACACACGAGATCACTACACACAAAAACCTCCCAGCATTTCTACAAGGAAGTAAATGGTGGAAGAGAAGAAGGACTCACCAAATGCTCTTAACATTCTCTTCTGATTATAGATAGAAATTATGGATATTGGAAAAATCACCGTATTAATAACCAATACCGTTTTGTCAGTTATTGATGATAGGTTATTGTTTAAAACATGGCCTCTTGTCTGAGGACCACAGTGCTCTATTCACATAGGGCTCTTGGACATTATTTATTGCCTGCATCAAAACAAATGGTTGCTGTTAGACATCGAACTCAGGCTATTAATGGTGCGTTATTTGCAAAACCACACCAAGTACGCTGTGGACTTTCTAAGGTTCGATTAATTAACATTATAGTTATAATTATAGTATTAGTTCAGTACAACAGCTGCTTTTAGAGTTGTTTGATGGCTGCAAACTGTAGCGCAATCAATGAAAAGAATAGCTCCATTCATTGATGGCAATGGTTCATAAAAAAAAATAATTCTTAAACGTAAAGTGTCTAAACCAAGAATAGAATATGAATTATTTTTCTATGTGTGAAGTATAATTACTTAGTGTTTTGATTGTAATGGACATGTTATCGTCTGCTGGCGTTGACGATAATGGATCTCGACGACTTTTGGTCTCCATTCATTGGCGATCATTTCAGTTTGACGTTCTTTCATGCAATTCTGCCAATGATCAGTATCTTCTCTCTCTGTCGTCCTCAATCTCTCTTCCAAGCAATCCACTCCGGATTTGCTACAGTGCGCTCTAAACGGCATAGTACTCAGTACTATGATAAATTTTTCAAAATAGTGCTACAGCATTAAAAACAACATAGTTAGATAGGCCTTGAAATTTGCAATTCAATGACACCTCACCCAAGTCTGTACCTCAATTCTGAAAAAAAGTTATGAATTTTTTATGAATTAATAATTGCTAAATAATAAATACATGAAAGATATAGGGTAAATTGAAAATATGGATCTCTATAAACTGTGTCAATATTATAGCAAAGTGCTTACATTATCTTAAATATCTTTCTTATTTCTAATACAAAACCATATAAACCATACATTTTTATGTCGGAACACAAAATGCATTCATAGATTATATTGTCGCAATGTTTTGAAACCCAGAACTAATTAATATTCAAAATGGTGGGCTAATTTGCATATTTTAAATAATTACTATATTGGCATTTGAGCCGCATTTGTGATTTTCACATTAAACTACAACAGTAATGCAAACCGAATGATGTTAAATCACCAAGTATCAGGCACAAAATGTAGAGATTATGTAGTAGATGTTATGTAACACTAATTAGAGCAGTAATTAGCAATTAATAACTCAATTACATAATATAAAAAACTATAGTTTTTGCAGAAAATTGTGAGCACATGATTGTGACACATCATTTTCATCGTCTCAAATAGACGAGTAATAATAGCAGAATATCATGAAGTTATCTTAAATAATATTGTACTACTGGCTATAAATGAGGAAAAAAATACTTAGATGTGTCATCAAGTATGAAACATTTAATACTGAATGACAAATATCTGGCATTCCCAAGAACATAATCAACTAACAATTTTGACACAGTCATGTAGTAGTCTTCTGATGGTCATGGACATTCAACATCCCTTGTCCTCCAAGTTAGGAGTACATGGCGAATAATCCTCGTCAGCTGTTGTATTGGTCTTGAACGACAGAACTTTCTTCATGCAGAGAACGTCTTTCCCATCTACATCCCAGGCATGCTGAAATTGAAGACATGACAGAGAATTATCCATTGCAACAAATTTAAATGTCTTTAAATGGGATTACAAAGGGATCTTGGTAGATTATATTGTCATATTTATTGTGTTATTAAGCCAGTCACCAAACTTTATCGAATTGTTTACCATGGCAACAAGAGATACGGTCATAGACTATAAGCAGTGTAAATTATTTACTAAATGTTGTTCAATTTCTGTGTTCTGGGATGTTCTTATTATTGGATATACTGTGTAGATATATATGTGTGGTAACCACCAAGTGATAGGTATTAAATGTGTTGGAAATTCTAAGCTTGAAGGTAAGTTGGAAAATTTTTATATTCTTTTAATGCTTCTCTGCTGTAAATAATAATTTTACATTTACAAACTTCCTATTAATAAACAATTCTTTAGATCTATCTTAAAGTGTATTCATATACCTACAGAATAGTATATTACTTGTAAACATCTGTTAATAAATAAGAAAACTGCAGCTGAATTTGTACATACACCTGAAAATTGGACCTAAATTTAATTCAGCCGCAACCCGTAGGCGTATTTCAATTCCGTAGCTAATCAAGTTCTGTTTGTGTATCTTATCAGTTTGTCAAAGTGTGTAGTGTGTGATACAAGACATAAGGCACATTTTATTGCCACACTTACCAATTTCTGTTGCAAACACAACTGTCAATACATTCTTTACCACCTCAGAAATAGTCATCTCTTATGATCTGCAGCGGTACAACAGCAGCTGTTCTTGACAGGATACTCTGGTACAAAGTGTGCTAAATGTTCCCTCAGATCTTCCATAGACGTCATGATTCTTTGATTGAGAAGATGTAGAATATCTGCAATTCAAGAAAAGAAAAACAAAAAATATATAACATTTTATTACCTAGTAAAAACTTTAAATTTAAATAAAATAAATTTAAAAAACGATATATGCTGAATTTATTATATTATATAGTTATTAAGAAGCATTTCAAATTAAAATACAGTTTGTTACAAGATGTGTATGATTACATCAGCAAATTAAAATTAATTCCAATTGCTAGCTAGTGTAGACAGTGTAGTAAATAGTAAAGTGTAGTAGTATTAATAGCAATAGTATTAACTTTATAGGACATGACATTAGCATCAGTAGAAGAAAAAAATGGCGAATCTCGTATGGAACGAAAAAAGGGTAGCTTGATGTAAATTTATTTTTCTATCTTATGGTACCTTTGATTTGGTCCAAATTTCACACACACGTGTAAAATAGGTTGCTTATTTCAAATATCATAATTATATTAAAAATCAGAACACAATTTGTAACATTATATATCAATAAACTTACCTCACTGTGGTAATAATAGAATAACTTTGACAATTGACGCTCAAATCACGTGAAACGAACTCCAGCGTGTCTAGGAATGAATAACGCTTCGAATACCGCTAACGGTATTCACCATTTAATATCGGAACGATTTCAAATAAATGGAAAGATCTCGAAAATACTGTTCTAAATCTGACCTTGGAAAACGATTCTTGGGCGCATGCGCGGCGTTTCGCCAGTGCAACGAACTGTCAAATGGGCGTGATCTCCAAGTCCCTAAGTCAGTACTGTCATTTGTTGGTGGTAAAATGTCCAGTATTATAAGCACTTAAGGCACTATAATACATTGTATGGCCGATTTCGTCTTTACAGACTGCAGACCCCGTGTAACAGTACGAGAGGAATGTAATCATAATAATATTGCCTAGTTGCAGCTTTGTCAAACTTGTCATTCTGAGGGTCAAACTTTGCCCTTTTTGTCACTTGAACATTTCATAGATAAGGACCTACCTCATTTCTGAGGATTGAAGCTGGCTTTCATAAGTTGTGGTCATTGTCTAAGAGATAAGACTAGTTATGTATGTGGGGGCGATATACAGTCATCATCATTTTCTTTCCCATTTGTAATTCACTGAGAACTCCTTGATTTGTCATCTGGGAGAATCTTCAATGCTGCTTTTTGATTAACCAACTCTGTTTTAATGGCTCTCTTCCAGTCTGTTACAGCTATGGTTGATATCATTTAAATCAGCCCCACTTACCTACCACAATGTAGAAAATGCATTCATGTGAGAGCATGTCTTGCTTGAATGTCCTGGACTACATGAAGCTAGAACTCCCATCATACCCATCTGTTCATAATACCCTTTATATTAATCTTCCACAACTACAGAACATGCAGATTCTACAATTTGGAATTTCTCTGTTCAAGCGTGAAAACTCGCAGCCCTGGTTGAAAGATGAATAAAAATAGCATTTAAATAAATTATTGTAAATGGAAATTTGTAAAATTATTTCAGGTAACAGTGACTATTATTCCGTTTATATGGGTAGGAGCGGAAATCAGTAGAATATTTGCATCATGGCTCGATCACTATGAATTTGTTCAACGGGAGGATATCTATGCTAACTGTAAGTATATTTCTTCAAATTTCAAGTAGTTTTTGTACAGCTCTGAGTTGTGGACATTGACAGCAATGGCTACCACAAAAAAGATATCGACCACTTGTTAAAAACTCTTTGTGATTTGTATTGATCCGAGCCTAAGAGTGATTGTATGTTGTGTCATACTAAGAGTGACAGTATGTTTGGTGTGTCTACAAGTAGGCCAGCACTTCCGATTTATGTGACATTTTTTATTTACTAGGGTAGCTTCCCTAGACCTCTTCCTCAGTCGCCTACCTTGCAGGCACCCGGCAACACACAGGTATATTGTTCATTTGAGGATCATCTTCATTGCACAATTCATCAAACATCAGATAATTACTCAGATCTCCTCTGTAGCATATATTATAGTAAGTTTATACTAACAATTCCCGTTCTGTGTTGATTGATGTATCTACTCAGTTTTCTTTCATTATTTCCCCGTCCTGCAGCACCTTTCGGTATGCATAATTTGCACAACCGAGATAGAGAATACCCTTTATCTTCTTTGTTGAAATCTTCAGAGTGTATTTTTTCTTTTAGAGCTTTGATGATGTCACTTTTATCCTCCTTCCTTCCTTTCATTCTCTTGAAATATTGTCTATACATTCAGTGTTGTCTCTTGTATAAACTTCACTGTCTTTTGTAGCTCACACAGAGGTTCATGTAGTTTTTCTATTGAATGTTGTTTCATTAGGCCAGTGAGTTTGCCTCTTATCATATTCGGGGCAGTCTTGAAGTATGTGGTCTGCAGTCTGATGTGCCTGTCCACATGGTTGAATTGCCAATCTTGAATTTTGTATACATGTGGCTGCAGTCGATTGTGTCCTCTTCTAAGGAGCAGAATGAGAGCTTGTTCTAATCTGCTCATATCATAGTAGTCGTCTTGTGTTGGTATTTATGGCTTTTTGATTGATTTAACCACTGTTTCTTTTGGTGAAAGGTAACTGGCACATTCGGTTGTCGCTTTTATCCATAGAAGGCCTATTCTCGATCACATCATTGTTCGCCAGTGTATCTGCTCTCTCATTGCCCTTGACCCCAGAATGACATGGGATAAAAATGAAGGTAAGTGTCTGGATTGTCGCATTTTGTATTAATTGCATCCACTGCTTTCATACATAACCGGTCTTGATCTTCTGTATCATGCTCATAGAGTCGCTGAGCATGCATGCATGAGTGAATGTATGCATCTTTAGCTACTCCAGAGATTTTGTCACTGCCATGACCTCCATAGTCATGCTGCTGGTAGTTTCGATATACGTCAATTTAAACTTACAGTTTATACGGGTTTAAATACTATCTAGATAGAGCAAGGAAGGTGATATTGTTTAGACTCAGAACTAGATACAACAGACTAAACAGACACCTACACAGACTAAAACTAGTTCCATCACCCTCATATACATATGGACAGACAGCCGAACACATCCTGCAAGATCGTCACCTGATGAATCAACTGTGGAAAGAACATTGGCCAACAGAGACAGACATCCACACAAAGCTGTTTGGAAGCCTTGATGAACTAACAAACACAGCAACATACATCCAGAGAACCGGACTCACTGTGTAGACATTAAACATCAGCAAAGAAGAAGAAGACACAGTTTAAATTATTTGATCTTAGACTGGTATCTCTGCCAACATTGTAATTATCTGTGATAAGTCCATAACCAATTAGGGTCATAGGGATGCTATGATAGAATCACCAGCACATAAATCTCTCCAAAGATTTATTTCATCTGTGAGGTGGACGAGTGGGGAAAAGTCTTTTTCTGACCAATCCTTGATGTTATCAGCCCACACTTTTCTTTGCCTTCCTCGTCACTTTCTACCATTGACCTGTTTCCGTAAGAACTTTTTGGAGAGGGAGTCATGTCTAAAATAAAGGCAAAGGACTGACTCCACTTTACTGGGTTTCCACATGTAGTACGCCACCTGCCGAGAGTGTTGCACAAAGCACGGACTCCGTAGATCCAGCAACAATTCTAGGGAGTTCATGAAAAAAATTGCACATGTGACTCGGTCTGGAATCGAACCAAAAACCTTCAGAATGACATGCAAACATCTTAACCACATCATCATAGGGACCCCCAGAGTCTCAGGATCTGTTTGCATTATCTTTGACAATATTAACTTTTAAAATGTGACAGTCTTGCATCATCTTTCCAAAATGAAGATACAATTAATATCATTATAAAGTTGTGATTGTTTTCTTAATATTGCAGAATTACTAAGGACAATGATGACTACTCAGTGGTTACAGTTGCTAATCTGAGTTATGTGTTATTCCTGCCAAGCTGTAAATAGTGAAACATTTATACCAAAACTGAGCCATGGTGCAAACTTCTTTTTGTTGGTGCTACCTCTATTGACCCATAACATGTAGTGATATTTATAATTTGTTTGTCTTTTTAATAGTTTGTTCATTTCCACATATAGAATTGAGCAGTTTAATATGAATGAAATAAAGATATCTCTCATTGCAAGAGAAGATATGGAGAGATTGATACATCAGGGGTATACAATAAAGTCTGTTCATATAAAATGTAATGTTCTACACTGGTGTGCTCATTGTGTTCAGCCAAATAACTACTTTCATATTTTGCATTGACATATTTATCATAATTATGAATCTTGTTATTAATTTTTGATTATCTGTTAATTTTTGCACACACTATTATCAAGTGTTTTGGTTCAGTTTTAGTTTTATAATTTTGTTGTGCAGGACGGATTAATGCAATCATAGAGATTTTGATTTTCAAATTGCGAGCAAAAGGGTTGTGGGTTTATTTTCTATACTCGATGCTCCACAAGTGAGAAAAGGAATTAGTCCTCCTACCTCCTTCTACCTAGAGATGTGAAGTGACAGGTACTTCATACCCTACCATCTGCGTTGGTTATGGGACACTTTCATCATTTCTTTCTCAATTCTGTTGCAAAGATTAGTCTTTTTGCAATTAAAAAAATATGTTTGAACTGAAGGAAGGCAGAATTCATTGCAATTTGTATCATAACATTGTTGAAGTTTAAACATTCAGCAAGGTGTGGAGAATGGGATGAACCAAATTAACACAGCCATATTTCGATGTACTTTGCAACCTTCTCTTTCATGGTGCATAATGGACAGTTTCCAATTCAAAGTGACATCTCACACAAAACTTATATTTGCACAGTCAAATTGGATAACAATAGAACAAGTTGTGTGTACAGTACATTTAACCATCTCACAAAGTAAACTGTCGTTACTACCTGTAATACCGCTTTTTAGGATGGTTTAATTTATTCATTTGACCTTCGTAAATGGATATTTACGTAGAATAGAGGGACTGAGATGGTATGATAAGATTACAAACGAGGAATTCAGAGAAAGAACTAGGCAGGTACCAGTGGAGAAAGAGCTCAGGAAGAGATGCTGGCAATGGATAGGACATACATTGAGAAGACTGACCGGAAGCATTGCAAGACAGGCACTGTTTTGGAACCAGCAGGGAAAGAGGAGTAGGGGAAAACCTAGACAGACCTGGAGAAGAGAGCTGGAGGCTGATATTAAAAGGATAGGTAAAACATGGAAAGAATTGGAAGGGATGGCAAGAAAGAGGAAGAGCTGAAAGAAGTTTGTTGACCTGTGCTTCGCTGGGAGTTGAAAAGTGAAGAAGAATTATTCACTTAGTCAGCCATGGACGTCAACATACATTTTTAGGTGGGGAAGGGCGGAAAAGAAGCAGAATAAAAAACATCACAGAAATCATATGTGCTGGCCTACTTGTAGGCGCATAGCTGACACAATGTACAATCGTTTTAAGACTCAGATCACATACAAATCACAAAGAGTGGTTAACAAGTGGTTGATATGGAGTGTTCGAAAAAGATGACCCAGATTTAAACTTTTGTTGCAGATTTGCCCAACATAAAATAATGAATGGAATGGGAAGACATTATTGTTGGGAGCTGCAAGCAGACTAGTCATTGACCTTTTTAAGTTTGAGAGTATCTGAAGACAAAAAAAGAAGTAGGATCACATTGCAACAAATTTGTGGTAAGGTTGTGTTTTATTGTTGTATAAAGTTGAGGGGAGTTCTAAATTATTAATTTGATTGATTGATACTACCAGTGTTTGACATGGGAACTGTTCTTCTTCTTCAGCAATCTCTGGTCATGGCGCTTAGTTTACTGTGAACCATAAATTGAGCAGTCATTTTCAGGTCTGTTAGGTTTCCCCAAAGCTTAGTTTTCAGATCGACTGGATGTGGCCACGTTTCTTATCAGCTCACCTAGGAGAGGACAGTCTTGCAGGACATGCTTTGGTGTCTGTTCTGCCTGCTGACACTGGCATATAGCTGTTTTACTTATTCCTAGTCTATGTAAATGTCTGTTGAGTTTGCAGTGTCCTGTCTGTTCTGTAAGAAGAATTTTAAATGATTAATTTGATTGATTGATGCTACCAGTGTTTGATATGAACACTGTTAAAATTAGACCTGCAATATGAGAAACTTGAGAATAGCAGCCAATTTAACCATCCATAATTAAGAATAACATCATTAGAAGGTGGAAACAAAACCATGTGTCACCTATGTCAAGAAACAAGATCAAATCGTTTGGCTGTCTCATCAAAATGCAAGACAATAAGCTACCTGCTCTGACACTATATCAACAAAGATCTGATACAAGAGCAAGAAGATAATTCTTCTTCTGCATTCTCACTAGATTGGGATTTTGGATTCTCTAATAAAGGCAGCCATCTGCCTCAGATTATCAGCCATGCCATACAGTTTGTCTTGGATGCTGGTATAAGTGGGCCATCTCTTTCTTCTCAGGTCTGCATACTGGGGGCAGTTCTGTAGGATATGTTCTGTTGTCATACTCGCAAGCCACAGAGGCACAGGTCGATGGTGCCTATTTTGAATTTTGTCTTATTCTGTTGTGACACGTCCGGAGGCGAAGTATGGCTGTCTGGTCCCTTCTGAACAGTTGGTAATATCCATCGTTCTTGTTGTGTTTTGGGTGTTCTTTATCCCATTTTGCTTTGTAGTGCCCTTTGGCGATGGTTTTGAGCAAGATGATAATGAATTTCGACATAAAAATTTACAACCACAGGGAATGACTATAAGCAGTGCTACTCATCGAGTATGAATTCCAACTATTCCTTGCCACTACGATAGACGGCATAAGTGAAAAGATAAGATTCTTCTTCTTTTCTTCCATCATTTCTTTCTTTATAGAAGTGTTTGGGGGAATGTAGTGATATTGTGTGTGCTGGTTCTAAGGCACTTTGTAAGCTGTTATTCATTTGACATTGATATATATCTTCATTGCATCAGCTTTCCTTCCATATGGCTCACTCCTCCTCAACAGAAATGGTGTACCACCTGCCTGGAGTATTGTACAAAGCACAAACTCTGTATTGCCAGCAACAACCAAAGGGATCTCAGAAAAAAAGTGAATCTATCAACATGGTCCACATTCAAATCCACACCCTTTAGAACACAAGACAAACGACTTGACTACTTGGCCACAGAGATCAATGAAAATAGTCAATTAACTGGAAGAAGAAGAATTGTATACCATAAGTGTATCATTCTACCTCTGAAGTAGGAGTAGGCTCACATGTGTGGCGGGGGACACTGATAATAAAAAAAACAGGCCTTCATGCAAAAATCAGCAGCACCATACAAGGTGCCCTGGCTACGCCTGAATTCATAGCTGTCTGTGTCTAAGTGGTTAAACTCTTGTCTTATGTTCCGAATGTCATGGTTTTGAATCTGGACTGCACCATTCTTTTGACAAGTGCATGTTTTCCAGAGACCCCTTTGATTGTTGCCTGAGTTAGGTAGTTGTGCAGTACTCTGCAGGTTGCATGCCATTTCTGCAAAGAGGGACTGAGCCATATGGGGTAAAACCCGGTGCAATGAAGCCAGTCCGTCAGCTTTAGACCCATTTTTCATAGCTGGCGACGCAAGAAGTATTATTTCATCCTTGCTTTCGTCCGCTTGAAATATTGTCTATATATTCAACATTGTCTCTTGTATAAATATCATTGTCTTTTGTAACTCACACATAGGTCCGTGTAGTTTTATGTTGAGTTCTGTTTCATTAGACTAGTGAGTTTGCCTCAGTATATCATATTTGGGGCAGTCTTGAAGTATGTGCTATGCAGTTTGATGTGCCTGTCCACATGGCTGAATTGCCAATCTTGAATTTTGTATAAATGTGCCCGCAGAGCCGATTGTGTCGTTCTATGGTGCAGAATGACAACTTGTTTTAATCTGCTAATATTATAGTAGTCGTCTTGTGTTATTGGCATTAATTATTTCATGAATGCAAACATTCAGACATATATAACGTTTACAAGTATCTTAGCAATAACATAAACACATTTATTTAGCAATGTTTATTATTTGTAAAAAAAAAAAGTATGCTATTATCACATAGATTGAACATCATCTTTGATTAATAGCTCATCACAGTGTTCACAAAAATGATCAATCAATCAATCAATGATATGTTAAAACATCCTGTCCATTTGTTATCATAATCACACGCACATGCACAAGTCAGATAAATGTTTTGGTCAGAACTTATACTTCTTCGAGCGCTCCATATTGACCACTTGTTAAACCACTCTGTGTGATTTGTATGTGATCTGAGATTAGGGGGTAATTGTACGTTGTGCCAGTTATGTGCCTACAAGTAGGCCAGCACATCTGATTTCTGCACTTTTTATTTACTAGAGTAGCTTCCCTAGGTCCTACATCAGTCGCCTCTTAAGACATGCCATGTAGGTCACAGTGGTACTATTCTTTGCTTCCTTTGCGGGCCCCGGCACCACACAGGCATTGTGCCAGTATTAAATTGAAATTTGTATGTCGAAACCCGTCGAACGAATCTTCAGAAAATAGCCTTTTTAAAAATTTCTAATATGCATCGTGACCTTGTTTCAAGATAGAGTGCAGTTTATATGGTTGGCATCTTTCTGTTTTTGAAAATGATGGTGTAATATAAGTTGTGCTTTAATGTGTTTCTTGAGGTTTTTAGCTCTTAACTTATCTAAAATAAGTTTATTATTTCTCATAATTCCACTCCTGAGACCTTTCACCTCCATGCAGTGAGAATCATAACATCTTGCTCCTAGGAATCAACTTTAACATCTGTAACATGCACATTGCTTGTGCACAGAAAAATCTCTCACTCCAAATCCTCCATTCACCAAATGTGTCCTATCTATCTCATCAGTCTAGAAAGACTAAACATAAAACATTTTATTGCAACACTTGTTCTGTCCAACACCTGATTTTTTTAGAATGAAACATATTTTTGAATAATTGCTGAAACTGCTGTGTAAGTAACTGTCCACCTCTGGCGGCTACCATGAGTGTGTTGACATAAATTATTTAGTTTACAGTTTTAGAAAAAATTAATTTATTGCAGTCAGAGAATAATCAACAAAACACACCTTATAAACTATGAACAGATTACAACAAGTTGTCATTCTGTGCCTCAGGACTGGACATATGACTGAAGTCACTTGTATACAAAATTTAATGTCATTCTGTGCCTCAGGACTGGACATATGGCAGCAGCCACTTGTATGCAAAATTTAATGTCATTTTGTGCCTCAGGACTGGGCATCATTTTGTGCCTCAGGACTAGGCATATGACTGCAGCCACTTGTATACAAAATTTAATGTCATTCGGTGCCTCAGGACTGGACATATGACTGCAGCCACTTGTATACACAATTTAAGATTGACAATTCAGTCATATGTACAGACTCGCAAGCCTGCAGAGCATACATTTCAAAAATTCTTAAAATATGATATGCTAAGGCAAATTCACAGAGAGCCGCAGTAGCGCAGTTGTTAGTGAACTCGCTTCTTAGGCTAGTGGTCCGGGTTCAATTCCACAGTGGGGGTAGAATATTTTTCAGACCGTAATGGCTATCAGGTCAACCCAGTCTTAATTGGGTACTGGAAAGTAAAAAGGGGGCCGGCGTGATGTTGACCACATCACCCATCATGTGCCGACGGTCAATAAAAAATACAGGCCTATCACTGTATTACCCGATATACTTTGAGGTATAAAAAGGGATTCTTTACTTTAAGGCAAATTTGCTGGCGCAGTGAAACAACACTGGAATTAAAACTACATGGATCTCTGTGTGATCTACAAAAAATAGGTTTATACAAGAGACAACATTGTAGATTTGGTCAATATTTCTCGTCAATGGAAGGAAGGCAGAATTCATTGCAATTTGTATCATAACATTGTTGAAGTTTAGACATTCAGCAAGGTATGGAGAAAGGGATGAACCAAATTAACGCAGTCATATTTCGATGTACTTGCAACCTTCTCTTTCATGGTGCATAATGGACAGTTTCCAATTCAAAGTGACATCTCACACAAAACTTATATTTGCACAGTCAAATAGATAACAATAGAACAAGTTGTGTGTACAGTACATTTAACCATCTCACAAAGTAAACTGTCATTACTGCCTGTAATACCGCTTTTTAGGACGGTTTAATTATTCAGTCAGCCGTGGGCGTCCACATACAATTTTCAGGGGGGAAGAGGAAGCAGAATTAAAACAATAATTGATTTGTAGTTTAAAGGGTTTTCTGCACTCGCCCGTTATGAATTTAGGTGTAGCCATGGTGCCTGGTGTGGTGCTTCTGACTGATTTTCACGTGAAGTTTAAAGGGTCTTACGGTGAAGCATTGACTTCATTGCACCTGGTTTCCCTATATGGCTCTGTCCCTGTTGGCAGAAATATCACGCCTTCTGCCAAAAGTGTTGCACAAAGCACAGACTCTGTAGATCCAGCAACAAGCATAGGAATATCGTGAAAAATTGCATGTGACTGTCCAGATTCAAACCCACAACCGTCACAATGACAGGTAAACATCTTAACCACCCTATTTACTGCTCGGAAATGGAGACCAGATTTTTTATTGCAGGCTCCATATATATAAATAGTAACTTCTGATAAATGTTTAAACCATAGCTAGTTAACAACAGTCAGTTGCAATGTTTACTCAAAAATTGATTTTCTGGGAAGGGGACACAACAAGTGCCCCCCTCCGCTGCGTTACCTCTTAGTGTGTTAGGGAAAAAACCATGTTTTTACAAGCCATTAGTTTTTAGAATAAAAAAGCCCTTCAGTGTGGCTTGTGGTAAAAAGGCGTCTGGTCCACAAGGAGTTAACATATGGATGGACGCCCATGTAGTCAGTAATCAGAAAACATGTTATATTCAAACTCTTATAAAATAGAGAAGAAATAAACAATCTATGAAGACAAATGAGGATGAACAGTAATGCTTATTGCACATTAACCTTAAATATTGGTAGAAAACTCACAGAGATAGTACATTTTCTTCTAGATTTATTTACATAGGACTCAAATAATGTTCATAAATTTGTCAGTCATTATTGTGGGTAATTAGATTTTTATTATTTAATAATGAGATCATACAGAATTGTGTGAACAGTAACAAGTATTATTATCAAATATGTTTCACATACAAATCTCGTTGAAGTATAGCTTGTCTTTATTTTTGGATTATTGTGTCTTTTGGGAGCATCAGTAACGTAGTTGTTAGTGAACTCGCTTCTTAGGCTAGTGGTCCGGGCTCAATTTGGGTGAGAAATTTTTTTTCCCCGTCCGTAATGGCTCTCAGGTCAAGCCAGCCTCAAATAGGTACCAGGAAAAGTACTGGGAGTATAGGCGGCCGACATGATGTTGACCACATCGCCCATTGTTTGCTGACGGTCAATGTAAAATATGGGCATAACACTATATTATCATATACCCCATGTGGTATAAAAAGGGTTTCTTTACTTTTTTACTTATTGTGTCTTTTGCTAATACCATGAGGACGATTATAAGTTGGTTTCCTGGTTGTAAGTTTGTTTTGTTAGTTGGGCTCTGGTGGTGTGACATTACTCATGTAGCCAAATATTTAAAAGAATTGAGCAGTTCCAAAATAGTACTTATATGAAATGAAAATTGTGGCATATCCTTTACATGACTTTTCCATCAACAACAGTAAACGAGTCATCAATTTTCTGGGCACTACTTATATGTTCAGTAGTTTGCCATTGCTTTCTGAACGGTGAGGTTTATTTTTATCATTCGTAAAAATCCATGGAAACAAATTTGCTTCCAAACTTGCCCGCAGCACTTATATACAATGCATTTAAAATAAAGTCTCTAAGCACTCACTTTATGGGGTATGAAATTATGTTGTGATTATCTTGTCATTTGCACAATTGTGACATAGGTTTTGTCCAAAGATTACTGCTATCATCTGTCGTGTGTTCGGTAAAGTAGCATGTGTCAAGTGGAAGTTATTTTTATAAACAATTTTGGAAATATCAACCACGAATTTCCAGACGTGTTTGCACACCACAGCCAACCGGTACAAATCGGTATGGATCCGTGGTTTTTAACATAATTTCTCTCACGAACTCTTCACCGAAGATATAACGTGTCAGCGCTAACATGGAAGAACAACAATAAGGAAATATTTTATCCCTATCAATTTATCTTTACATATGGCAAAACTAACTAACAATAGCCTCAACTACATAGCTGTCTCATTTGAACAAAACAGCTTAGATAGAATATAGCATAGGTCTCTCGATCCCCGCCTAGACTGATGAACCAGATTTTATCATGAATGCTACCGTGGTTTTAAGGGGCTCCGTACAGCTTCTCGTGAAGTTCTGTGTTTTCGGGCCATGTTTCTTTTCTTAGACCTGCTATCAATTGGCAATCTTGCAGTATGTGCTCTGCCGCCATGTCCGCCTTTTCGCAGGGGCACAGGCTAGTTGTGCCAATTTTAAATTTGTTAAACATGTGGACGCGAAGCTTGTTGTGGCCGGTACGGAGGCAGAATATAGCAACTTGTTCGCTTCGAGATAGACCATAGTACCCGTCACTGTTGTACTGTGGATGGTCCTTCGACCATTTGTCTTTATACTGCCAACCGATGGTTATTCTGGCCTCCTCATAACTGATCTCGAGATCAGTCTGCGGTAGTCGCCTCCTTCTTTAGCTAGCTTGTCAGCTTGTTCATTTAGCATAGGACTAAATATCCACGCAACCAAATATTCTTGTTATATAATTCTGTGTTCTTCTTCATCGAACACTCCATATCGACCACTTGTTAAACCACTCTGTGATTCATGTGATCTGAGCATAAGGGCAATTGTATGTTGTGCCTACAAGAAGGCCAGCACATCCAATTTCTGCTATGTTTTTTATTTACTAGGGTAGCTTCCCTAGGCCCTGCATCAGTCGCCTCTTACAACATACCTTGTAGGTTGCAGTGTTAGTATTCTTTGCTTCCCTTGCGGGCCCAGGCACCACATGGGAGCAATTCTGTATTCAAGAATTATAACTGTGAAAATGAGCAGAGAATTGTCACACAATTTCAACTCATTCCGTGCTAACTGTCGCATGGTCCGCCAAGATTGTTTATTAAATTAACCCAACTGCATCACACAATTGAAGCATTGTTTCATGTAAAATTAGTCCTAAATTTACATC
Organism: Arion vulgaris; assembly: GCA_020796225.1. Lineage (NCBI taxonomy): Eukaryota > Metazoa > Mollusca > Gastropoda > Stylommatophora > Arionidae > Arion > Arion vulgaris. The sequence continues at coordinate 31,898,261 of CM036767.1, forward strand.
AATGCATTCTGATCCAATTTTCAGTTCTTATCTACAGCAAAGTTATTTATTTCTACATTGTGATCTGATTAGGAGTTTCGTAAAGTTTGTTAATTGGATGAAATGTAGATATTTTTTAAAGCTGGATAATGTGAAGAAAAATTAATTCAGGCACATCATGTTTTTTCCAATTTGGTAGTGAATGTGTTAAATATCATTATTATTTTTAAAGATTAATCATAAAAAAACCCGTTCATTTACTTAACAACATAACAAAATTTATTGCTGTAATAATCGCATAAAAAAATGGTGACTGTGTTAATTGCTAGTGGTTGTAGTGTGAAATTAAAGCCATTTCAGGTTGTTTTAGTGATCATTGAGGAGCTTATGGCTGAATGGATTAGAGAGCTGGCTTCCATTCGGGAGACCTGGGTTCAATCCCCGGTCAAGGAGTTTTTTTCTGTCTGAGACAAATAGAAAAAATCATAACCTGAAGAGTTTTGCGTGGACTGCACTAGCCATGCAACCATTAACTCTTAGTGGACCAGAGCAAAAGCCATGTTTTTACAAGCCATTTGTTTTAGAATAAAAACACCCTTTAGTGTGGCCTCCTTGTAAAAAGGCGTCCAAACCAAAGCGTCGCGTTTGGTCCACATTAAATTCCTCAGGCTCATGTCTCAATGTTGTAAAGCAAGTTCTAATGGTACTGTTTGAAATCAACAGCTTTATGTGCTGGCATAATACTAATTTACCACTTGCAACATGCACACCAAACCTAGTATATCATTAAATAATGAACAAAACATTGATTTTGTAAATTTCTTCAGTAGCTATTCATTAATAGTTAATTTTCTTTGTCGTTACCAGACCTCTTAAACTCTTAGTGGACCAGGGCAAAAGCCATGTTTTAACGAGACATTTGTTTTTAGAATAAAAAATGCCCTTTAGTGTGGCTCCTGGTGAACAGGCATCCAACCCAAAGCCATGTAGTTTGGCGTTTGGTCCACAAGGAGTTAAGATACATATTTGACAAGGAATAGCTTATATAGGATGAGCTCAAACAGGACATAATTGACAGGGATCATCTACATGTGATGAGCACAGTCAGAAACTCTGGTATCAATGGTTCAACAAGAATAAATAACATTAATTTGTCAATATCAATGGGTATAGAAATGAATTAGCTACATTTTATGCTCGATAAAGACTGGGATAGGGAGTAGATAAGTGGGCAGAGAGAACAAAGTCTGAGGCACATACAGGTGAACCATTAAAATATTTACTGGAAGTCAGTTTAAAAAAATTATCTTTTAAGTAAATCTTCTTCGGCCTAGAATTAATCACCCCTTGTGATTTGAGCCGAACAGCATACATATTCTGTGTTTTGTTTAGCGTAGGTTAGGTTGCGATATTTTTTATCTTTAGGTCCAGCACATCTGATTTCAGCATGCATTTGTTTGAGCTCACCTCCTAGTGTATAAACCTCTGTCTTTCCACTTTTATGTTTTAAAAATGGTGAACTAGGATGCCATTTTACACAGGTCACACACCCAATCAATTGGTGCCCAATCTCTTAAATAGCTGAAAGTGCCAACATCAGAGAAGTTGATTGATTGGACCATCTTCATTGCACTTTGGTGAGTAACCATGTGTGCTCCAATCCCTTTCTTACACAGGAAGATCTCAGCGGCACTGCACAAACTCTTTAGGACTGGTGAGGGTCCCCGATGTAATTTTAAGGAAATTTGTTGTCATGTAGTTTTTACTCCAGCACTGTGAGAGGACAAAGTTTAATTAAAGCAAGAAAGCCCCATAAAAATCATTTCAAGAACTTTACTGAGACATTCGAGAAATATCAGACTCAATTCGATAGAAGAGATTGAACGAGTTGCCACAAATAGAGCGTTGTGGCAAAATTGCTTTCCTGCCCTATGTAACAAGAGGAATATGATAATTAATAATAAATATTTGATACTCTGGTGAACAATATACTCTGGTGTATTTGGTATTCTAGTAAATAATATGAGAGAGACAGTTAAGTCTAAAGACAAAGGTTTGACTTCATTGCAGCGTGTTTTACCCATATGGCTCCGTCCCTGTGTGCAGAAATGGCAAGCCATCTGCCGAGAATGCTGCATAAAGCATGAACTCTGTAGCTCCAGCAACAATTCTAGGGTTCTCATAAAAATATTGCACATGTGACTTGGTTTGGGTTCAAACCCACAACCTTCAGAATATACTCTGGTATATTTGCTATTCTGTAAATTATACTCTGGTATATTTGCTATTCTGGTAAATAATATACCCTGGTATATTTGCTATTCTGGTAAATAATATACTCTGGTATATTTGTATTCTGTAAATAATATACTCTGGTATATTTGTTATTCTGGTAAATAATATACTCTGGTATATTTGCTATTCTGGTAAATAATATACTCTGGTATATTTGCTATTCTGGTAAATAATATACTCTGGTATATTTGCTATTCTGGTAAATAATATACTCTGGTATATTTGCTATTCTGGTAAATAATATACTCTGGTATATTTGCTATTCTGGTAAATAATATACCCTGGTATATTTGCTATTCTGGTAAATAATATACCCTGGTATATTTGCTATTCTGGTAAATAATATACCCTGGTATATTTGCTATTCTGGTAAATAATATACTCTGGTATATTTGCTATTCTGGTAAATAATATACTCTGGTATATTTGCTATTCTGGTAAATAATATACTCTGGTATATTTGCTATTCTGGTAAATAATATACTCTGGTATATTTGCTATTCTGTAATAATATACCTGGTATATTTGCTATTCTGGTAAATAATATACCCTGGTATATTTGCTATTCTGGTAAATAATATACTCTGGTATATTTGCTATTCTGGTAAATAATATACTCTGGTATATTTGCTATTCTGGTAAATAATATACTCTGGTATATTTGCTATTCTGGTAAATAATATACCCTGGTATATTTGCTATTCTGGTAAATAATATACTCTGGTATATTTGCTATTCTGGTGAATAATATACTCTGGTATATTTGCTATTCTGGTAAATAATATACCCTGGTATATTTGCTATTCTGGTAAATAATATACTCTGGTATATTTGCTATTCTGGTAAATAATATACCCTGGTATATTTGCTATTCTGTAATAATATACCTGGTATATTTGTATTCTGGTAAATAATATACTCTGGTATATTTGCTATTCTGGTAAATAATATACCCTGGTATATTTGCTATTCTGGTAAATAATATACCCTGGTATATTTGCTATTCTGGTAAATAATATACTCTGGTATATTTGCTATTCTGGTAAATAATATACTCTGGTATATTTGCTATTCTGGTAAATAATATACTCTGGTATATTTGCTATTCTGGTAAATAATATACCTGTATATTTGCTATTCTGGTAAATAATATACTCTGGTATATTTGCTATTCTGGTAAATAATATACTCTGGTATATTTGCTATTCTGGTAAATAATATACTCTGGTATATTTGCTATTCTGATTAAATAATCATACTTGAATATTTGTATTCTGTAAATAATATACTCTGGTATATTTGCTATTCTGGTAAATAATATACTCTGGAATATTTGCTATTCTGGTAAATAATATACTCTGGTATATTTGCTATTCTGGTAAATAATATACTCTGGTATATTTGCTATTCTGGTAAATAATATACTCTGGTATATTTGCTATTCTGGTAAATAATATACTCTGGTATATTTGCTATTCTGGTAAATAATATACCCTGGTATATTTGCTATTCTGGTAAATAATATACTCTGGTATATTTGCTATTCTGGTAAATAATATACTCTGGTATATTTGCTATTCTGGTGAATAATATACTCTGGTATATTTGCTATTCTGGTGAATAATATACCCTGGTATATTTGCTATTCTGGTAAATAATATACTCTGTATATTTGTATTCTGGTAAATAATATACCTGGTATATTTGCTATTCTGGTAAATAATATACCCTGGTATATTTGCTATTCTGGTGAATAATATACTCTGGTATATTTGCTATTCTGGTAAATAATATACTCTGGTATATTTGCTATTCTGGTGAATAATATACCCTGGTATATTTGCTATTCTGGTGAATAATATACCCTGGTATATTTGCTATTCTGGTAAATAATATACTCTGGTATATTTTCTATTCTGGTGAATAATATACCCTGGCTCCTGTGTGGTAGGCTGTAATTGTATTTTTAAAGTTTTCAAGTGAAATTTACATATTATGATTAGTGATTGCTAGAGCAGAACTAGACAACTGAAGCCTGTCCGAGCTCCTCCTCAGAAAACACTGTATCTAACATTGTGATGCAAACTTTGGCTCTTGGTAACTGACTTCTCAATTGTAGCAGTTTGTAATCGTCCCTTAGAACCTTTTTATGTCCCTGGAATTTTAGAACTAGACAGAAGCTAGCCAAAGTTTCATCTGAGTAAACAAAGACTCCTTGTCCTTTGGTTTGAACTAAATTATTTAGATGTCTAACAACAAGGTTGATTATGTCTCTTGATGTTGTTTGTTCCGTTATATGAAGTTTGATGTTCACGTTTTTGTTCAATCCAGTTTCATACATAACGTGAACTTTGATGATGGCAAACGATGATTCCTTCTGTTGTGTGGGTTCCTTTGGTGCTGTATTAGACGGCAATGCTGATACTGGGAGAGATATTGAAGGCGAGACCTGAGTTTGAGATGAGGTTTGCTGTAATGGAGTTGATATTATGGAAACTGAAGGTCCTGTATTTAATGTTTCAGTGTCTTTGATTGTGGGAACTTCTTTGGTTTGGATACTGAAAGAGCTGTAAGGGTTTTCTTCATGTAGATCACAAAATTCATTTGTCTGTCTGTTGTCAATAATGACAGAGTCTGGGTTTATAGTTTGCAAACACAGATTGGAAGAACCTGATAAGGGTTTGTTAATACTGTCTGCTTCATTGTTTAATTTTGATGAATTCATTTCATTTTCCTTAGTCAACATATTTGTGTTGTTGCAGGGCATAACAGTAGTTTTTAATATATGAGACAGGTGAATGCCAGATTTTTTCTCCCGGTTTCTTGCATAGGTTGTAATGTCACGTATCCAGCGAGCACATTTCCAGATTCTGTCCAGATTTTGCTGTAAGTGTGTTGTGACTTCTACTTGCTCTTTGGTTTTACTAAGCTCTTCTGTTGAAAAGGCCTGTAATAGAAATGAAACACTATGAGCTTCTTTTGTTCACCTTTAACCACAAATATGAAATATTTTCACATATTCTAGATTTTATATATATAGATATCTATATCAAGTAGTTGCAAGTCTCTTGCGGAACGTCGCTTTCATCATAGCCTGCCTGAACAACTCTCTGCCCCTAGTAAGTTCTTCTGCCTCTTCAACATGTTCAAGATTTATTTTATGTCCTGCTGCCACCTTCGTCTTGGTCTTCCCTTACCCCCAGAAACTATGGTTTCCATTATTTTTCTCTCCAAACCACTGTGTCGTTTAAAGGGACCAAAATCCTTCATTTTCTGGGATATGATGTTGTTTATTAATCAATGCATCACGAAGATGTAAGTCTTGTAGTATGTCCTTGTGTTTTCTCTTCTCTGTCTAGGGCGTTCTAAGAATTTTGTTTTTTGGTAGCACCTTATTTCAAACGCTTCGATTGTGTTCCTTAATGCCTGTGTTATCGTCCTCCATGTCTCGCAACCATATATTGCCACACGAAAGATTCATGCTCCCATATATATATATATATATATTTGATGAACGCCTGAGTGGTTACCGGGGCCCATATTTGGGGTGTAAAGAGTAGAACCACTGTTACCTGCCACGCATGTCGTAAGAGACGACTGAGGAGGTTTGGCTGAAATTGGATGCACATGTCCTAAACGTGTAGAAAGAAGTCTATGTGTTTAGGGGCCTACCAAACCAATGTGCAACATATACACGTTCTTGGCAAAGATCAAACATATCACAAAGAGTGATTAAAATTGGTCGTAAAGAACAACGCAAAGAAGAAATTGATGAACTTGACTTGGCAACGTCCCATTTACTTTGATGTTGCATTTTGATGGAATACTTTTTTACTTAGATGTTTATAACTTTAATCTCCTTGCTATTCTTCTTCTTCAAATGCTCCATATCGACCACTTGTTAACCACTTTTTGTGATTTGAATGTGATTCAATCCTAATAGCAATTGTACATTGTGCCAGTTATGTGCCTACAAGTAGGCCAGCACATCCAATTTCAGTGATTTTTATTTACTAAAGTAGCTTTACTAGGTCGCTACCTCAGTCACCTCTTATGATAGTCCTTGTAGGTCGCAGTGTTACTATTCTTTGATATCCCCCTGTCAGCCCCGCCAACACACAGCGTCATTGTTATTATGTTTAAAGCATGTTTTTATTTTCTCTCGCCCCCATATTAACTAGAAAAATTGAATAGAAAAGTAAATATTTACTAAAAATTATGAATCATATCTACACATAAAGGATACCAGCCACTGTTATTATTGTCTTGGTAAATTTTATAAGAAGGATGAGAAAGAAAAAAGCAAGAGGTGGTAGGGAGAAGACAAAGTGAGATTGAGAATGATGCCATTTCTTACCTCTCGATGACCCTGCTGGGCAAGCACACCATCCATCTCTACAATAGCAGAGAGTCGAGCATATAGGGAGAAAAATTCTGGCAAGTAGGCATGCATATGAACTGAAAGAAAAAAAGGTGATGTTTTTACAATGGGTATAAATCATAAGAAAGCAGTACATACCACATTCTCTATCCTAAGGTCTAGGATGACTTTAACCCACAACTTATCAACTATGATTTTAATCTCTCATTCTCCTTTCTGAAAAAAAAGGTCTAATGGCAATGGATTGACTTGTTTCTCCATATTACTGCGTCCCTGTTGGCACACCATCTGCGAGAGTGTAGTACGAACTCTGCAGCTCCGGCAACAATCCTAGGAATCTCATGAAAACATTGCACACATGACTCGGTCCGGATTCGAACTCACAACCTTAACTCTAAACTAATCTAATAAACCTAATGTTTTTAGTAATGACATCTCACATCAATAGTTCCTTTCAAAAACATTTATGACTTTTCCTGATAGGGTCTAAAGCCAAAGGATTGACTTCATTGCAATGGGCTTTACACCATATGGCTCTGTCTCTCTCCACAGAAATGGCACATCATTTGCAGAGAGGAAAAATACATCCATGAACAGAGCAACGAGGATTGCATTCAAGCCTACAACCTTTGGAGTGCAAGGCAAGGGCTTAGCCACAGTGTACTGTACTCCTATAGCATAAACTATTATTGTCCTCGGAATTCTCCACATGGATCCGAAGTCTCCACGAGGAAGTGAACCAAGTACCTTTGGAATGAGAGGTGAGAACCTAACCTCTACGCCACAGAGACCCCGAATTCAGTGATATCTATAACTACTAAGGATGTAATCTTTAGAGAAAAAGTGTGCTTGGCACAAAATTGTTGGTTCACTCTACTTCTTGACAAATCTATTAGGTAGGTTATTTAGCAAAGTGTTAACTTACTGGACTCAAAGATCTGCACAGGCAAAAAACTGAAGTCTGCTCTTTTAGCAAGACTGTCTGAGTGTCCTGGGACAATGCAGATGTCTTCTATTGAAGGCAACACAAGGATCATGGTCACAGAGGGAGATAACTCTAATACTTCCAGGTCATAAATTCGGTGGCTTGCTATACTGTCTTCAGAGATACCTGAAATCAAATGTAATATTGAATTAAATATATATATATATATATATCAACTGAAGGCTACAAAAACTTGTGAAGAGGTTATATTATACTGGATTCTCCAATAGGAGTTAATTCTTATTTTTCATGTTTGTTGGCCTACATGCTCTGATATAACCAATAAAAGGTTCGCCTTAGGTTGAAAGGAGCATGCCTCGGCTTAAAGAGTTTATCCCCTACTAAACAAACAAACAACAACAAAAACTTGATAACAAATATCATATTGAATTAAATATTTATATATATCAACTGAAGGCCTTTTGGCTAAGATCAAAGTGTAGTATCTGTATCGCTTGATATCTGTCACATGGCCCATTATATGGTTTCACAAAGTTATCAGCTTGTGTTACGGAACTAGTGCCCATTTGATCGAAGCTGAAGGTCGGGAGGCTTCATTAAATGCCACATGGCTACCCTTGTACAAAACTAGGAGTGCCATCTGTCGAAAGATTGATAGTTTATAAACGTTTCTACTGCCGTGTAATGGGTCCACCTGGTATGGCACATCAGGGCGAGCGCCTAATTTAATTTAAAAAAAAGGCTACAAAAACTTGATAACAAATACATATAACTTGAATTAAATATATATCAACTGAAGGGTATAAAAACTTGATAATCAAATGTTATGGAAAGTAACTGATAAGACAACACAGCTCAGCCTTTTGGCTAAGATCAAATTGTAGTGCCCACTTGATCGAGCAAAAAGAGTGAGAGCCCCCAGAGAGCCAATAGGCGACTAAATACATTTAAACAAAATTCTAAGCAGCTCATATTTGAAAGAATGAAGATCCTTGAAGTTTTTACACTTTTCAAAAGTACTTCGGTCCACTCACAGCAACACTACCCGGTAAGGGCCCAATAAAAAAAATCAAAGTCTACGCAATGGTCAGATTTATCTCACAGTGTTTCCTTGGTAACCATTGAAGCGGGGTCAATCTGTGAGCTGTTTGGTAGGAAAATCTCACTCCAATCTGGGATTGAACTGAGATCAGCTTTCTAGAAAGCAACTGCACTAATCACTCTACTACCGCCCATGTGTTGCCAGGGCTCGCAAAGGAAGCAAAGAATAGTAACACAGCAAATTACAAGGCATGTCGTAAGAAGCGAATGAGGTAGGGGACTTGGGAAGCTACCCTAGTAAATTAAAAAAGTATCGCATAAATCAGATGTGCTGGCCTACATCTATGCGCATAATTGGCACAACGTACAATCGCACTTAGGCTCGGATCACATACAAATTACAAACAGTGGTTAACAAGTGGTCGATATAGAGTGTCCGAAGAAGAAGAAGTGCTGAACTTCCATCAAGAAACAACAAATTAAATTGTTTGGCCCCATAAACAGATTACCAACAGCCTCAACAAACAATGTTACTCCGACACAGTGGATACAAAGCAAAAGGTTGTCCATGCAAAATGTGGACTCAGCGATAACAGAGGCGATGAAAAACACTGTTTATGATCAGGCTCAGATCACATACAAATCACACAGAGTGGTTAACAAGTGGTCAATATAGAGCGTTTGAAGAAGAACAACTATGATAGGTACTGTAAGCTGTCAGGATATGGTGTAGCGCTCATAGAAACAATGATAAGAGTTCACAAACAAATACACAACTAAAACAAAAACTGTTTTTCTAAAAGTCTTTAAAATTCCTGTACAGTACTCACCAAGTTGTTTGAATAATCGTTTGGTAGCATCTGCCAAAAGTTTATGGAAGCCTTTTTGTACATCAGTCATAGTATCAGATAATTTGTGACTATCATTCTTTAGCAGCCATTCCCACTCTTCCCTGTTGAATATGATAGTTAATGGATTATATTAGACAATTGTTCTCTTATCTTAGCTCTACACACAAGAATGTGAAAAGTGAAGTTTTTCAAACACATAAAAAAGGCATGAACGGTTATATAATAACACAAGACGATTACTATAATATGAGCAGATTAGAACAGGTTGTCATTCTGTGCCTTAGAACAGGACACAATCGACTCCGCAGCCAAATGTATACAAAATTCAAGATTGGCAATTTAGTCATGTGTACAGACACATCAGACTACAGAGCACATACTCCAAAACTGCCCCGAATATGATATACTGAGACAAACTCACTGGCCTAACAAAACAACACTCGACAGAAAACTACACAGACCTCTGTGTGAGCTACAAAAGATAGTGAAGTTTATACAAGAAACAACGTTGAATATATAGACAATATTTCAAGCGAACGAAAGGAGCATGAAAGGTAGCAGAAGACACTTGGAGGGAGGAATATTGGTAAAGAGAAGAAGACCATGAGAAAAATAATTTAGGATATGATAGATGATTTGAGCCTGAGGACAGCAAGGGCAAGCTATCTGGCCTATGAGATAAATTCTGAAGGACAGTTATGTTGGCAAAGTTCCATTACAAATATCTATTCGATGATTACGCCACAAACCAACAATAGTTGAAATATAAACAGAGTAGTAAGAAGTGCCAAAAATCTCAACCAAAAAAAATGTGAAATATCTGTAACAAAATTTACTGTAACTTCTCAAGTGATCCAATTATGGAATCTGACGGTTCCAGGTTTGCATCTAGTGTCAAAAATTCATACGCCAGAGTCAGTTTGACTAAACTAATGGTGAGGTTTCAACCGCAAATAGCTCTCAGTCGACTCAGTCTAAATTGGATATTAGAGCAACACTGGTAAGTTAAGGTGATTACATCATCAATCTATCCATCCTGTGTCACTGATCAAGGAAATATATGGACCTAACGCAGTAATTCCCCAATATTTTACATGATATGAAACCTGGTTCTGTACACTTTTTCGATATGAGTAAGGTAGCCCTAGAGAAACTTTTGGCAAAGCTGGTCAATGATGACCTACGGTGTGTAGACATGTCCTCATCACCATCAAGACTTGCCTGGTGTACATCCTAGCTCGAAAGTAACAATGAAATGGCTATTTTCCAAATCTCTGACGTTATGTAAACAGTGTTTGGTTGTGGAGAAACACAGAGACAAAGACTACTTAACATCCCCCCACTGAAGATAGAACATATTAGCCCAAACAAGTCAGGATATGCAGCAATAGAAATACATATACCTATCATACAGTTAATGACAATGTGTAGATATCTTATCGCCAGTTTGTTGCCAGGGCTCACAAGGTGAGCAAAGAATAATAACACTGAGACCTACAAGGCATGTTGTAAGAGGTGACTAGTAAATAAAAGCGATGCAGAAATAGAATGTGCTGGCCTACTTGTAGGCACATAACTTGCATAACATACAATCGCTCTTAGGCTTGGATCACATACAAATCCCACAGAGTGGTTAACAAGTGGTTGATATGGCGCATTCAAAGCAGAATCTTGCACAGAATGAGTCTGCCGATGTGGATTTTACTAATTCAATTGAGGCAACAAATTTTCTGTTTGGACTTTCAGAGCATGAGAAACTGATCACAGAAGAAGATATACAAATGTGATTACTAAGAACCATCCACTCACCGTGATACATTTGGGCAATCCCTTATCTTGACATGAGGCACACAGTTTGGTGCTCTGTTTGGGACCATCACTCTCAATACTTCTACTGAGGCTTGAAGTTTGACATAGCCTAGGTAAAGTCCTCTTGGTAAACAGGTTCCACTGACTTGATGGTACAAGATCATCTCCTATACAAGTATTTAAATGAAGAACATGGTTATGTATTCATACAAGAAAGTGAAGCGTTTATAAAGTGACATTTCTCATTTGAAGGCTCCTGAAATAATGACAATTATTTTTCATACTTCTTCCTCTTCTTCAAATGCTCCATATCGACCACTTGTTAACCACTGCGTGATTTGTATGTGATCTGAGCTTAAGAGCAATTGTATGTTGTGCCAATTATGAGCCTACAAGAAGGCCAGCATATCTGATTTCTGCTATGCTTTTTATTTACTAGGATAGCTTCCTAGGTCCTACATCAGTCGCCTCTTATGACATGCCTTGTAGGTTGCAGTGGTACTATTCTTTGCTTCCCAATCGGGCCCCGGTACCACATGGGTGCTTTTTCATGCAACATGTGTAGACTCTTCTTTTATAGTATATCATTTTTATACTACTATATTTCTCTCTATATAATGCGCAGATGGCATTTAGAACATTTGGTAACCACGGGTTCCGGCAGCCGCTGGCTACCTGTCAAAATTCATTAGAAAAATTAAAATTTCTACACAAATTTCTTTCTCTCTCTTCTAAATTATATTGGGGACTCTTGACTGCACTATGAAGTTTGTACATTGCCTCTGAGATTTTCAGTGTGAAAGAAATCGCAGAAAGAGACTCACTGAGGTGCCATGATAATGGTCCTATCAATCAGTACCCCAGAGTGCTATATTTTCATTAACAATCACCCATTTACATATCTTACTATGCTTACCACATTATGCTATCAGTGCCAAACCTGGACGCTGACCTCAAATGATAGAAGAAAACTAGTCACGACAGAGATGAGGTGTCTATGCAGAATGCAACAAGGAGACCGGTTGAGAAATGAAGACATCAGGAAAAAGTGGGTACAACATCAGTACTGAACTTCATCTTCTTCTTTTGTCTTCACACTGCTACCGAGTTGTTGCCCAGTGTCGTGGTTTTCTGTTTTTGTCTTGCGCTGTTCTGGTGACTTGTGTTATTGTTATTTTTGCTCTTTGACAGGATTCTGCTACGCCATCTAACCATCTTTTCGTGGTCTTCCTCTTGCCTTCTTTCCCGATGTTCTGTTGTAGAAGACTCTGTATACTGTGGAGTTTGGATGCATTCTTATTAAGTGACCAAACCACTTCATTCTTTGTTTCTCTATGTAATTCAAGCACGGTTTTGTGCCAACTTTCTTTCTTATGCTGATGATTCTGTATTTTCTTGTGTTGTTGGTAACTTTTCGCAGGCAACGCATTTCACATGTAGTTATTTTTGTGACTGTGCTTTGCTCAATGTCCATGTTTGGCTCTAGTAACACAAAGTAGGTATAAAAATGCTGTTGATCATCTGTTGCTTAGCTGCCTGTGAAATTTTGGGTGCCTTAACAATGGGGCTAGCTGGTAGGTTACAGCATTTGCTTTTGCACTCTAGCCTCTATTCTCGTCTTCAGTTTTCCGTCTTCTGTGAATATGCTTCCTAAGTATTTGAATTCTTTCACTTGGTTTATTTTAGTGCCATTGACATGGATATTGACTGAACTTCATCAGGAAACAATAAATTAAATGGTTTGGCCACATAAGCAGATTACCAACAGACAGTGCACCTCAAAGAGCAATGTTGCTTTGATACAATGGATACAAAGCAAAAGGCCGGCCACGCAAAAGGTGGACCTCAGAGATAACAGAGGCAACGAAAGACACTATTTATGAAACACACACAAGGGCTTGTTCTAGAAATCTCTTCTTATCCTGACACTGTAAGGCAAAACAGGATTGGAAAACAGAAAGAAAGAAAGACATATCTTACTTACCGGTACAGAATTGACAAGCAAACTGTGGGCATCTGTAGCATCAACTGTTGACAAACTTTGTCGTCGAGCTAACTTGCCAAATGTCACCCACTTAGTGGAACCCAAGGTAACCAGTTTAGGGTCACGGATCTGATTAGCTACTGTGAAAATAATGCTGCTGTTGTTATCCCTGACAGGTCGATGGAAGAATTGGCCCAGGTCTTGTATTCCAAGGCCAGACTGTAAATATAAATCATTCAGTTTAGCATTATCAAGGAGCTTATGAATCAGTGAATGAAATGGCATAAGATAGGGTCAGCAAACCTGAGCTGACCAAATTAATTATTGTTCACTTTTCACTCCGCAGGTGTATGTATAAATTAACCTGTACCAAGACAGACAGTTGCATAAGAGGCTATGAGGGAAGATGTCTCAGAAGAATTCTCAGAATTTGCTGGGACCAGAGAGTATAACAAAAACTGAGATCACCCAGTGCACAGGCATCAACAATATCAAAAAGAATGTTGTTAATCATGACTGATTCAGGTTACTACTACATGGGGTATGTCTATAGAGGTTAATGATCACCAATGCTAGTCTGCTTATACATGAGAGTGTGGACAAAATATAAACATTATTACATTTGTCTTCAATTTTAATTCTTCCTGCATCTTCTTTGAACACAGGTCCTATCGGACTAGTGAAAATTAGAAACAAATTGCCAGAGTGGTTACCGGGGCCAAATTGGGGTGTAAAGAATAGAACCACTGTTACCTGCCACGCATATCGTAAGAGGCGACTAAGGAGGTTGGACATGGGACTACAAATGAGAGAAACAAATGAATTAAAAGAAGAAAACTTGTCTCTACAAGATCATTGAAGAAATCATGAATAATTTGACTTCTGTCGGGTTATGTTGAATTTGGGTGAGGTATCTCTGTGGCATGAAGGTAAGATGCATACCTCTTGTTCCAAAACTACTCAGTTCATTCTCCACATGGAGCAATCAGGATATTCCTGACAGAGATCCCTGATATTAATATAGAAGAAACTGTGTTGACCTATTGCTATTGTAGTCCTATTGGAGACGGAAGATAAAATGTTGGTAAAATGCTTAAGATGAACATGCAAAAGAACCCTTCACTGTTGAAAATCGATAAGAGTAGTCTGCAAAGTAGTTATCCTGACAAAATTCATATAAAATTAAAATTCTAACAAACATTTTTCACCCATCTTCAAAATAACATCTGGGATCCTTGCCAGTGCTACAGAGGTTGTGCACTGTCACTGAGATCTGCCTGGTTATTCACCAAAGTGCATTGATAGTGGTCCTACCAATCATTGTTGAACTATAAATGGTAACAAATACAAGACTATTCAGATGTCATAGGAAAGTATCGTTACCTGCAAGGATAGAATAGCTTGTAGTAATTTACATCTGAAAGTTGAACCAGCACTGCTAGTTTTCTCCATATCTTGTTTCAGTATTTTGATATCCTCCCACATACATGAGATCTGTTACAATGATAAAACACAGATTTGTTAAGTGTTAATGTATTTTGTAGTCTGAAACTTTTCTGATAATATGTTACTATTCATTTTTATACACGGTGTTCAAGATAATTGCAGCCTGTGAATGGAGCTAATCTGGCATATATGTATGGAAATGGGAAGGTTCAGTTATGACGTAGTATAGGTCAAGGTTGTGTGACGGTGTGTAATTGTAGTGCGGGAAGGGCAAAAACAAATGTGACGTAGAACGAGCTAGTCAGAACCGGTTTAAATAGTAAATAAACACAACTCAATTTGTACCTGGCAACTTTCAAATTGTCAATGGGGCTGCAATTATCTTGAACACCCTGTATAATGCACACTAAAAGGTTTTCTGTAAGTAGATCTTGAAGAGCTTACAAGGGAAGAAAAGAATAGTAACACTGCGAACTACAAGGCATGTCATAAGAAGTGACTGAGGTAGGGGCCTAGGATAGCTACCCTAGTAAATAAAAAAAACGTTGAAGAAATTGGATGTGCTAGCCTACTTGTAGGTGCAAAACTGGCACAACGTGCAATCGCTCTTAGACTCAGATCATATACACATCCACAAAGAATGGTTTAACAAGTGGTCGATATGGAGCGTTCAAAGAATATTTAATGATATATGATTATATCACAGAAATAATAAAATCTCATCAGTTTACTTCTCCCAATGTTTTCAGACATCAATTTGTATACTTCTAAAGTAGTTAGTGGTCACCCGGAGTCCATGTACATCTCCATATAGCTTATCTTGGACTGATATGGGGTTGGCCATGTGTTTTCTCTCTGTTCACTGTATGTTGGACATTCTTGCAGTATCAGTTTACAACACATTGATTTCACTTCAGCAAGATGTTTAATAGTAAATATGGCCAGGTGAAAAATGATTATTTTGCATCAACTTGTTAGTATCATTAAATAAGGCCTAAGATTCCCTGACTAGGAAGACAAGTTAGGGTCAGTGATCCAGCATTTACCAAGATGTCAGTAGGACGAGTCCTGAGGGTTTAAAAGAAGCGTGTAACTGGTGGGTGATAGGAACCACTAGCATGAAAACCTTTATTATTTGTTTGGTTTGTAATGCCTATCTCTTAATCTGTGTTATAAATCTTGACCGTTATGAATTTAGGTGTAGTAAGGGCGCCTCGTATGGCGTTTCTGACTCATTTTTGTGTGAAGGCATGCTTTTTCTGAATTCAGAGCTATAATGTCTGTCTGATAACCAATTCTCCCCAATATGACACCATTGAGTCCATTTGGGTAAAAAGTCTTCAGTGATCTCTGGTCATGCACTAAATCCACTATGGGTCACAAACTGGGCAATTAGTTTGCTGGTTGACTGGGTGTGTCCCCATGTTGCATCTCAGCTACCCCAAGAGAGGGCAGTCTTCCAAGAAATATCCTTCTAGTGTTTATTCCATCTGTTGACCCTATCAGAGATATAGGTAAAACAAGTCATCATAAATTGAATTATTTGGTCAACCTGCTGCCTTGCAGGTTGGCTGAGGATAGCCAATGGCTGACGGAGAGCAAACCCAGTAAACACTTACTGAAACCGGACACATCGCCAAAGGATAAGCACCAGAGCTCAAATGGCGCTGAAGATGTGATGAGAACACACCCATGCTAAGGCTGCATGAATCAGATTGCCACATGAATGAGATTTATGGGGAAATCTGGTACATCAGTCTAAGGGTGATCGCAAGAGAGAATTCTTTTGTCAATTCAACAACTCCTTGACAGGCATACTTACAAAAAAAGTGACTTCAATTTCGTAATGTCTCAGTCTCTTCTGGGAATGAATGAATGAAGGAGGCAAGTGTAAGATTTACTCAGAGAAACAGTGACTCACCTTTAGAAGCCAGTACAGGTCAGTCTGTATAAAAGGGCCAGAAAATGTCTCATCTACTTCAATAATAGGTAATTGTTCCTCAGATGTTACCAGTATTTTGTCTTCACAATAGAAAAGACAGGCAATGTACACACCCCTGGGGAAGAAAATGTGTATATTTATGTACATGAACAAATTAGATCGTTAGGCACTATGACCAGAAAATTAGTTACTGCGACCATTATCAATAATTCAGACTTCGTCAGAAGTGCAGTCTTGCACTTTTTGGAAAGTCTGGAGAACTGACAGATGGTCAAACAGCAAAACTCATTTGATACTTCTAATTTCTATCTTTGATTGTTCAACAGATAGTACCTCAGTTTGTTGTGATATGTGAGAAGTCTTACCAGACCATAATGACCGGTTTAACAAGTGGTTGATGAAGTGCAAGTGAATAAGATGAAAAATAAACAATAAACCTAACTAAATGAAACAGATATTATAACACAAACTTTTATCTCGCCTGTGTGTTGCCAGGGCTCTCAAGGGGAGAAGAGAATAGTAACACTGCAACCTATGTTGATGTTGTAGTTGATGTGAATTGGTTCAAATGAAATCTTCTTTGCGATCACACTCTATGAGGGTGTTCAGAATATCTTTTTCTTCTTCGTTACGACAAGGCATGTCGTAAAAGGTGACTGAGATAGGGGCCTAGAGAAGCTACCCCAGTAAATAAAAAGCGCTGCAGAAATCGGATGTGCTGGTCTACTTGTAGGTGCATAACTGGCACAACATACAATCGCTCTTAAGACGGGGGACTGTCTAGAGTAGTTGATAGTAGCTCGGCCTGCTAGCTGTGAGACGCCTCATAGCTCGGGTTCGAACCTACTGTCCGGCATTTGTTCGAGTCCCTGGTCTTACTCAGGACGATAGCGTGAGTACCTCTGAAGTCGGAGAAAATCTGCCTATATGGCGAGGAATACTAATTACGAGTACATTGAGTACACGGCTGCCAGTGTAAAGTAATTTACAATGTGCACGCTGCTGCCATTGTAAGAAATTGGAAAAAAAGATTTTCACGCAAAAATCAGTTTCAGAGATGGAACTCGTCTGAGTTGAAAGCGGACGAAAGAAAAAAAAATCGCTCTTAGGCTCAGATCACATATAAATGACAAAGAGACAATCACTCTTAGGCTCAGATCACATATAAATGGCAAAGAGTGGTTTAACAAGTGGTCAATATGGAGCATTCGAAGAAGAAGAACACAAACTTAAATAGACACTAATGAAAATTTAAATGCAATTAATCCATAATTAATGAAACAATACTATACACTCATGGCATAAGCATCAATACCATTGCAAACAACATTATACAAACAAAATTTCCCATAGCCTTTTCAGATGAAGTGCCTTCATATTTCTAGGTCCTAGTGTGCACAAGGGCCAATTCCTTTTTTCCCGTGTGGAGCGTTGAGTGGGGGATTGCACTCACAATTCTCTTGTGTCTGAGTCGATAGGCGAATGCGTAAAATGCATTACTCTAATCTGTCCCACCGCAAACAACATTACATGAACGAAGTTGTGGTACAACTGTGGTAGTGTAATAGTTTGTCTATGGCAAGCAATATTTGGTAACTACGTAGCCATTGTTATAATAACAATTAACAATCCTGGTTAGATTAACATTTCTACAAAACATACCTTTTTATTGTCTTTTGAAACTTTGGTGCAGACACAAACAGATTCTTAATGCTTATTCTTTTCTTTTGCATTGGGGATTCTGTGCCTTTGTTTAAGATATCTGAGAAAATGATTAAATTTTTAGATATATGTGAAATGATGATATTTAGTACATATATATGAAAAAATAATGACATTTATGATTATGAGATTGTTTTTAAGATATCTTCTTCTTCAGCGATCTCTGGTCATGCGCTTAATTTACTGTGGACCACAAGCTGGGCAGTCAGCTTCAGGTCTGTCAGGTTTCCCAAAGTTTAGTTTTCAGGTCGACTGGGTGTGGCCATTAATATATCTGAGAAAATCCTTACATTTGAGATCCTTTACTTGGGGATCTAATTTACAAATACCTCTCAAGTCAGAGGTAAAAGCATATTAGGCATCATGACTATGCATGAATTCATAGCAGGTAAACAAGAGAGAGAAAGAAAAGAGATCTGATAAAATGATTACATTTAAAATATACAAGAAAGGGACTATATATATTATTTTTGTTTTCCAATCCTGAAGCACTTAAGCTTACAGTTCTTCGGCTCGGTACCATAGACATCATAACCCTTCGGTGCCACGCACACCATAAATCTGGAGAACATGTGGCTTTTCTGCCAGCCCGTGGAATTGAACCGCACTCACAGGGGCTTATCACCCGTCGTCCAACGCGCTACGAACATGCTGGGCAGGCGGCAGTGACTTTGTTTAAGACCTACAAGGAAATAATTACAATAATACATACAGGAAATTGATTACATTTAAGATATATGTGATTATGAATACATTAAAAAATGTTAATACAGAGATAAGCCCAGAAGACTGATGTGGTCATCAACAGTACTAATGCATAACAAGTTAATTGGAGGTCTCAACAATCTGAGGTGGATCATTACTTTCTGTGAACATAGTAAAGATGATGTCTGGGGGTTAACGAAGAAGAAAAAGATATTCTGAACACCCTCATAGAGTGTGACCGCAAAGAAGATTTCATTTGAACCAATTCACGTCAACTATTAGATTGCAGGAGCTGGGTTGAAGATTGGAGTAGCAAGAAAAGAACAGCATAATAGGTATATGAGTAGGTTCATCAATTAAAATCAAACTGGTACGGTCAGTCGCTGGACGCTGTTGGAGATATTGCGAAGGAGATCGGAGCACCTATGGATATGTCCGGAGTGCAATGAAGATATTGCAAACTGAAACTGAACAAGAATATACTTTTCAACGTTAAAAGTAGCAGCAGTCAGCATAAGACATTTCTTGGAACGACCTGAAGAGTACATATGATCATTGTTTGAACAGATTACCTTTCATTTCTGCTGTGTCTGGTGGCCGTGACCTCTTGACTTGATGGTATAATGTATAGAGAGACGCAACCTTGCCTTCTAATCTTGATGGAATGCCCTCTACCTCCCTCCAGCCTGTTACAAAAACAAAAATAAACAGTCAGATAATGTGAAAGCAGAGGCCACATCATCATCAGGTGTCTAGAGTGAAATGAAACACTGGTCATTCAAAGTGGTTGATGTTGACGGACGACCCAAGATCAAAGCTTAGCTCAAAGGAGAGCAGAAAGTATTTTCTTCTGAAGAGGTCAGTTCTATGGTGCTAGTAGTAAACATGAAGGAAACAGCAGAGGCTTATCTGGGACAGAGTTACAGATGCTGTGATAACTGTGCTGGCCTACTGCAATGACTTCTTTGCGATCGCTATTTTAATGATTATACAGTGAGGTGCTTTCTTATGATGAAGTTGACTGTTATCTGGAGCTCATCTCTGGTGCCATGTAGTTTTGAATGTAGTGTTGAATTGTAGGGCCAGCATTCCTTTCTAGGGAGGACATACAGGGGCAGTCTTGCAGGACATATTCTGTGGTTTGATCAGCGGTGCCATAAGGACACACAGGGGATGGGGACAATTGTATCCTGTGTAGGTGTTTGTTCAGTCTGTTATGTCCTGAGTCGGAAGATGATAGTCTGTCCTTTTCTGTCGAGTGTGTGGTAGTCATCGTTGGATAGTTGAGGTTGTTTTCTTATGTCTACTTCAATGACTCACAAAGACAAGCCATGAAAGATGCTGGTGTTATCGCTGGTCTGAACATTCATGGAATTGTCAATGAACCTACTGCAGCAGCACTAGCCTATGGACTTGATAAGGACAGAAAGATGAAAATTTTAAAAATTATCTTTGATCTTGGAGGTACAAATTTTTATGTCAGCATATAATCCATTGATGAAGGTTCCATTTATGAAGTTAAGGTTACAGCTAGGATACCCATCTTGGAGGTGAGGACTTTGACAACCGCCTAGTCAAGAATTGTGTTCAAGATTTCAAAAGAAAGTGTAGGTGTTTTTGGTTCACTATCTCACATGACCAGCAGAGACTCATGTCAAGTTTGTGTTCTTATCTAGACCATGCTATATGTTTCTCTCTCTCTCTCTTACAAGCTCGTGATGCCCTTGGTGCTTAGGGCAGCAACAAATGCACACCATTCATCTCTGTCCTTGGCTGTCTTCTATATTGTGTTCCAGATGTGATTTATTTCTTTAGTTTCTGTTCTACTCTGCACTTCCAGGTTGTTTTGGATCTTCAACGTTTTTGCTTACCCTCTTGTGTACATCTCAGTGCATGTACATCTCAGTGCAGTTTTTGTGTATGACCTGTATCACATGTCCAATCCATTTCCATTGTATCTTTTGAATGATGATGTTCATATTCTCTTGCCGACACTGAGCAAGTAGTTCTTGGTTAAAGATAGTATTTGATCAAAATATTTTTAACATCTTCTAAATTACACCGGGGACCTTCGTCAGTGCTACAGAGTTCATACATAGCCGCTGAGATCTTCCTGTGTAAGAAAGAGATTGGAGCACACATGGTTACCAAAGTGCAATGATGATGGTCCTATCAATCAATCAATTTGGTCAAAACCTGTGTAAGACCTTTGGCAGAAAAGGTGTATGGAGGGTGGCAAGTTTGGACATACCATGTTCTGTCATTCTTCATTTAACAAGTGGTTGATGCAGAGCGGAAGAAACAAGTACAACTAGAATATAAATCATAATCTACGCAAAGTAATAATAATAGCCGTCCATCGCAAGCGATGATGATAGCACCCTCAGATGTGTGCTGCTGCACCTCTCTGGTGTGTGCGGAGGTGACTTTAAAGTCCAATCCAAGAACACAATCCCATACTACAAGTGGGGCATACATGATCAAGTTTAGACATGTGGGTGTTGAGTGCTTTGTCTTTTCGCGCAGCTCTTTTTCTCTGTGCCTCAACGGCACGACAATTCTCAGCTATGCAGGTTCCTCTTGTGTTGTTATAGAGCCACATTTGGCGATCTTGCGCCAGAGACTCCCGGCACATGGTGTCTATATCGAAGAATTTCTGAGACACTGTAAGAGTGTCTTTGAAAAGTAGGTCTAGAAAGAAGTACGGGATCGCGAGAGAGAAATAAGTACTAAAATTACGTTAAAGAACAGCCAACATTTTAATATAAACATATTATTTAAAGAAAGTAACAAAAGACATACTTGATGGCACTGCTGAAGCAGGTTCACTGATGGAGTAAGGCCCATAACCTTTCATGTTCCAAGCAAAAACTCGAACAAAGTATGTGTTCCCTTTAGTAAGGTTTTTGATCTCGAGCTCTAGCCGAGACAGATCCTCCATGATAATTTCCCCTGAGATAGGCATGAAACTTTCAAGAGTGCTCCATTCAACTGTAATTCATAAGAATATAAGGTTAGAATTTTGTAATTTATATATAAAAAATATAATAAAGTTGTCTGATCTTCTTCTTTTGTCATAACACTGTTATTGGGTTGTTGCTCAGTGTCGCTGTTTTCTGCCGCTTTTTTTACAGGATTCTGCTATGCCATCTAAACAGCCTTTTTGTGGACTTCTCTCGCCCTCTTTTCTGATATTCTGTTGTAGAAGGCTCTGTATATAGTAGAGTTTGGTTGTATCAACCAAGCAAATTTAATTAGAAAGTACAATTCAGAAAATCAGTCTAAAGGCGAAGGATTGACTTCATTACATTGGGTTTTTACACAAATATCACGGCATCTGCCAATAGCTTGCAGTACAGTTTAGTTTTTCAATCCACTCTCCTGAAACATTCCAGGAAAATGATGTGGAGAAAAACAAATGGAGGATACAACCCAGAGCACGATAGTATAAATACACTAAACAGAAAAGAACAGACCACAGTTTTCAGACTTAGAATGGGAGACTGTAGTCTCAGAGCACACCTCCACAGAATAGGTCTCAGGGACTTGACAGCCTGCACCTGTGGAACACCCAAGCAGTTCCCAGAGCACATCCTGCAAGAGTGTCCCAGTCTGAGAATGGAGATCTGGCCAACAGAAACAACCCTACAAGACAAACATGGGGGACCGGTGAAGACCTCAAGCGCACGCCCTGTTTATGACACATACCGGAGTAGTCGCTAGCATAAGTTGATTGCAGAAGAAGAAGTTTTTCAATCCAGCAGTCATTTGCCTTGCTTTTTCTTCTTCGAACTCTCCATATCGACCAATTGTTAAATACTTTTTGTGGTCGGTATGTGATCTGAGCTTAAGTTCGATTGTACGTTGTGCCAATTATGCGCCTATAAGTAGGCCAGCACATCAGATTTCTGCGACAATTTGTATTTACTAGGGTAGCTTCCCTAGGTCCTACATCAGTTGTCGCTTACAACATGTCTTGTAGGTCGCAGTGGTACTATTCTTTGCTTCCCTTGCGAGCCCCGGCACCACATGGGCCATTTGCCTTTCAACTTTTGGCCATGGAATCAAGAGCGTGCACAAAGCAGGAAATCCATAGCTTCACCTACAATCCTAGGGATCTCTGAAAAAAATGCACTAGTCAATAGAATGCTGTGGTTTGAATTCAAACACAAGACTTTTGGGACACAATGCAAATTGATTAACCACTTAGCCACAGAGACCCCAAGGTCAAAATATCAAAGGTCTTCCTTTATCTAAGACACAGACTGGTAGCTCTCTGAATTTGCAAAATACAGATTTCTACTGGTAATATATGTCATTTAAAAAGGGTCTAAAGCACTAGGATTGACTTCACTGCACCAGCTTTTATCCCATATGGCTCGGTCCCTCTCCACAGAAATGGCACACAACCTTCTGAGAGTGCTGCACAAAGCACAAACTTCCTAGCTCCAACAACAATCCTAGAGGTCCTTGGAGAAATGCACTCGTAAACAAAATGGCACAGTCCAGATTCAAACTAATATCCTTCGGGAAAACAAAGCAAAGTGTAACCACTAAGGCATATATATATATATAGTTGGCTATGTACAACCAAAAGCAATGTTACAGATCCTGATGAGAAAACAAACATGGTGAGATATTTATTTACCTTTATATTTTGTTACAACTGCTCCATTATGGTTTTGTGGCTCTGAAAAAGTGACCAAAAGAGAGGAATTGCTGGTCACCTCAAGTTTGACATTTGTTGGAGCATCTGGGGGTTCTTGAAAAGAAAAAAAAAAATAGCATTTGAATGAATGCAACAATGTCTCTTCAGTGTTTACAAGGAGCAGACAAGGAAATCCATAACACTTTACAGATTAAAGTCTGCAAATATTCATTAACAGGTTTATCATCTTGAAGTCATGTGATCATATCTCTCCACTGTATCCTGTCATCGGATGCACATGTCTTAAACATGTACAAGTCTATGTCTTTAAGGAGCCTACCAAACCAATGTGCAACGTATACACGTTCTTGACAAAGATTAAACATATCACAAAGAGTGATTAAAATTTGTCGTAAAGAACGAATGCAAAGAAGAGGACATCTCTATTCTGTTGCATGTAAACTTTACACACTACAGAGTGGTTGGAATAAACTAGATTTTCTTTAAGTCAAGATTAGTCTGAACCATGATGTCTCTTTCTGACGGTGCAATGACAGTTGTCTTCAGATCATCATCACTACTTCTGCCTTGTAGTTCGATTGGGGACAATCAAAGTCTAGCGGAGCAAACCGTACATAGAACTGGATGGCAGGCAAACCAAGTAGTCCAAAAAAAAGACTGGTAACCGGGAGGGAAGGTTGTCTAAGGGTATCTACCGTAAATGAAAATAGCAACCTGCTGCCTTGCAGGTCGGGTGAGGACAGCCAAAGGCTGATGGAGAGCGAACCCAGTAAACGCTGGCTAAAATCGACACATCGCCGGAGGATAAGCACCAGAGCTCCAAATGGTGCTAAAGATGTGAAAAAACACACCCATGCTAAGGCTACATGAATCAGATTTCCACATGAATTAGAGAATTTATGGGGAAATCTGGTACATCAGTCTAAGTGGTGATCGTGTGAGAGAGGGAAGGAGAGAGGGAGAGAGAGAGAGAGAGAGAGCATTAACACCAGGTGTCATCTACTTATAGAAGGTTGACTGCAATAGATCTTCAACATCTCACCTCTCCTGCCTTGAGGTTACACTCTGCTAGTTTGCAATTTGTCCATCTCTTGATCTTTCCCTTAGACTTCTCTTGTTCTTCCTTGCCATCCTTCCTCTAGTCTTCAGATACCTCTCTTTACTCAATCTCTTGTTACGGTCACAGACCCTTGTACAATGTTCATTGACAGACCATACAACCACAGTTTGTTTATGGAATTGAAGATTATCAGATCCTTAAACAGACTGGGATCAGAGAAATCACCGTCAGTTTTGTCCCTGGGTATGCAAAAGACAGGGGTAATGAACAAGCTGATATATTGGCTGGCAAGGCTACGTTATCAGAGAGAACCGAAATGACATTCTTAACGCAATGAGTTTTTCAGAACAGGACTTTCAGGGTTGTGAATCCTAGTCCCTGACCGGATTGAGAGAGATGGGTGTCGATATTGGTACAGTCAGAAAAGAATGACATACCAAATATGCAAAGAGATTTATTAATTAACATCGAACTGGCGTGTTTGGTCGCTGGACGCTGCTGGATTTGAGCCGGAGATCGGACTACCTATGAACATGTCCAGAGTGCTAAGATGATAGTCCTCATATAACTGAAGATCTTTAAATTATTTTAAGCTATGACAAAACTACATGTTTATTACTTACTTGAATGTTCATATCCTGCTTTAATTCTTTTTAATAATCGATGTCGGAATTCCCAGTGTCCAAGCTGCTTCTCATTTTCCTGCCAACACAAAATAGGAATTAATTCAATATTATTATTTACTTGATAATACAATCAAAATCTGCCTTGAGTCAGCTCTAACGACCTTCCTATGACCATTCAGATCTGATACCATGCTACAGTCTAACACTTCAGATGTGGTACTTTAATATGAGGTCTTACAGTTAACTGTTTGTAAAAATTGGTGTTCTGTTGGATAATATGCATACACTTTGACTGAAACTCTGATGTCTATCTATTCTCAAATCCTGCTTGCCTTTCAGCATCAGGTCAAAAAAAGGAGACACCTAGAGCAATCCTCTCTATGCCCGTTGTCCTTCTTTATCTTCTTCAATCCTGACTTGCCTCACAGCTTCAGGGTAAGAAGAGATTTCTAGAACAGGCTTTTGTGTGCATTTCATAAACAGTGTATTTCGTCGCATCTGTTATCTCTGAGGTCCACCTTTTGCTTTGTATCCACTGTATTGGAGTAACATTGCTGTTTGTGATGCACTGCCAGTTGTTACCTACTTATGTGGCCAACCATTTAATTTGTTGTTTCTTGATGAAGTTCAGTACTGATGTATTACCCACGTTTTACCTGATGTCTTCATATCTAAACCGGTCTCTTCTTGTTACACCCAGCATTCTGCGTGGACACTTCATCTCTGTTGTGACTAGTTTTCTTAACTCTGATGTACCTGTGCTACATGCTATTCCAGAAACAAAGTTCTTGTCAGTATAGATCTCCAGGTCATTGAGGCACATAAACCCACTCCAACCTGTATAGAGTAATGGCCTCATGGAGGGATTAGAAAGATCATTTTTTTTCTCAGACTGAGTGTCCTATCCATCTCCTACTTATGTTTTAAATTTGCAGCAAACAGTAATGTTTGTCTAATTCTGTTCCTGAAGTTTTTATGTTTATTGTTACAACTGGCCAAATTAGGAATTAATATTAAAATGTATATACATATAATATTGATATACATACAGAGCATGTTGCCGATTAAAATCAAACCGGAAGTGAAATACATACGGATCCTGTTGCGGAGTAGATATCAACATTAAGAGAATAAAATGACTTACTCTAAACTGGGCAGGAGAAATGTTGGCATTGCCTGAGGAGGCACTGAGTACTGTGGCTGTAAGGTCTATGACCCGTTTCTCTGCTTCCGTTACTAGAGATTCCAGTCTATGTAGTCGACAATCTCCTCGTTGGACTGTTGAAAAATATCAAGTTATTAATATGATTAACAAAATTAGCTACATGCATTATGAAAATGAAAATCGTGGCATATCCTTTACAGGACGTAGCCATCAATCAAAGTAAACGAGTCGTTGATTTTCTAGGCACCACTTACACATTCAGTAGTTTGCCATTGCTTTCTGAACGGTGAGGTCTATTTTTAACATTGGTAAAAAAATCCACGGAAACGAATTTGCTTCCAAACTGCCTGCCGCAGAGTTTGAACCAGATACACTTCGGTTGTGAATGAAGCTCACTACCACTTAAGCTACAGACGCCAACACATTATAGAAAGAAATAATCTCTCAAATAATTTCACAGCAGAAATGGAAGCTCTAAAAACAGCAGCATAAACAACCATACAAAAAAAAACTAGATGTATGGAAAATTAGTGATCATGAAGGATGCTCTGTCGGTTATCTTCCTTTGTCGTCACTATGTTACTGGGTTGTTGCCTAGTGTAATGGTTTTTCTGTTTTTGTCTTCTGCTGCTCTAGTGGCTGTTTGCTTTTTTGACAGGATTCTGCTACGTCATCTAACCATCTGTTTCGTGGTCTTCCTTTTGCCTTCTTTCCTAATGTTATGTTATAGAAGACTTTGTGTATAGTGGAGTTTGGATGCATTCTTATTAAGTGGCAGAATCACTTTATTCTTTGTTTCTCAATGTAATTCAAGCAAGGTTCTGTCTCAATTTCTGGTGGTGTTGGTAACTTTTCGTAGGCATCGCATTTCACACGTAGTTATTTTTTTTGGGCTGCCATGCTCCTTGTCCATGTTTGGCGCTGGTAACACAGAGTAGACAGGAAAATGCTGTTGATGATCTGTTGCTTTGCTGTTAGTGAGATGTTTGAGTGACTTAACAATGAGGCTAGCTGGTTATACCTCACTGAAATATCAGAATAGTACCGAACTGAATGATCTGAGGGAAACCCTAGGGAAGAAGTCTTATAACTTCCAGACTGTAATTTTCTTCTTGCGTTAGCCCACTATGAATTTAGGGCGTAGTCAGAGCATATAGTATATCGCTTCTGACTGATTTTTGCATGAAGGTTTGCTATCCTTATTATCAGTGTCCCCAACAATACAGGCATGCCTTCTTCGACTTCAGAGATAATTGATTTATCAAAACAAAGAAAACACCCCAACTTAAAAAAGGAGAAGCCATAAGAGACGGAGAAAAAGAAAACGTAAGTAAAAACATGATAAAATTGTTTACAAAATATTGAATTTTACTACGTACATATAGGGCTTTCCTTAGCACCTTTCAGGAGTAACATCTTAGCCATGGGAATGTTATTGGTCATCACAGCGATGTCAAGGACAGTCAAGTTTTCTCCATTCAAACTGTAGAGAACAAATCAAATATTACAGCACATTATTCACTAATTTCATAGTAATTATGAACAGAAGTTAGGCATATACACATAATAAGAATACAACTTTTTGTAACCTTTTCAGATCTTATGGTATGAAATGCCTGTCACTTCACATTTCTAGTCCCTTGTATGCAGGAGGTAGGAGGGCCAATTGTTTTCTTACATGTGGAACGTAGAGTGTGGGACTGAACCAACAATACGCAAGTGTTGTTCTGGGGCCCGTAAGGGAAGCAAAGAACAGTACCACTGCGACCTACAATATGCAGTAAGAGGCGACTGATGTAGGCCCTAGGGATGCTACCCTAGCAAATAAATAGCAGTGCAGAAATCGGATGTGCTGGTCTACTTGTAGGCTCATAACTGGCACAACGTACAATCGCTCTTAGGCTCAGATCACATACAAATCACACAGAGTGGTTGACAAGTGGTCGATATGGAGCATTCAAAGAAGAAGTTAACATTTCCACTAAAAATGAATAAAAAAATGTTTTAACCAAAAGAAATCCTACCTGTTAATATCCACGGATAAGCTATCCAGTATAGCCTTAGCCAGATCAAGATCCTGTTGCTCTACAGCTTCAAACAGGACTGGAGATAGTGAAAATATAGTTGGTAGGAGGGGTAGAGAAGAAAGCAAAGTAACTAAAGAAACATTTCATTGATTGAGAATAAACATGTTCTTATTATTTTTTTAATCAACAGATATCAACTTGAATATGTTCAAAGATAGCAACGATACATCTCAGGCTGTTGAGATCTGCAAAGAGCTTGTCCTGTAATGGTACCTGTAATGACCACATCAGTCTTCTCTGTTCATCACAAGCTTGGTACTTTTATAAAAGATGTTCAGAAGTCAATTTACCTTCGTCATAGTTACACCACGGGCGTCCATATGTTAAAACAAATGGGAGAGGGGAGGAGAAGGGGAACAAGTTAGCAATCACAAACTGGTCTAGTAAAATTGTTCGACTTCTCAGTTAAATTTTAACTACATCAAATTGGATTTCAGAAATAACAGGTGGTGAAAAATATTATTTATGAAGCGCATACAAAAGCCTGCACTAAAATCTCTTCTTATCCTGAAGCAGAACAGGATTAGAGAGAAAAATAGAAAGCAGATATCTACATGAAATCAAGGGAAATAACTGAAAGTTATCAAGTCGTAACTGTGTGACAAGGGCACTCGCTACATCATAGTTGTTATGTAGGTTCAGAACCCATGATTACACTATATTTTCTAACAAATTTCTTCTTCTTCTCTTCCACCATTTACTTCTTTATAGACGTGTTGGAGGGAGGGAGGGAGAGAGAAGAACGTAGTGATTTTGTGTGCGCTTGATTTAAGGGCATTCGTGGTATGGGGATCATGAAGATATTTTTGTTGTTTTCACATTAATGTAAAATTTGTATAACCATTTTGAAAGATTATGACTTAGAATAGTAGAAAAAAACTAGTATTAAAAAAAATGTCAAAGTGTTGCCATGGAAACAATACAAAATGGCTGCCAAAAACAAAATTTCAAATCCTTAGGCTCTGAATCTAATGAATGTAAATGAATTCTGTTTTCACTCTAAGGTGCGCAATTGTAATATCTAAATATTACACATGATTTTTAGGATATATTAAATATTTAATTTTTATAAATTTTTGGGTAAAAATTCCTCAAATTCGACAAAAAAGCTGTTTTTGGGGTGCATTTACCAAAAAATTCATTAAAAATGTAATATTTAATATATCCTAAAATCATGTGTAATTTTTTAGATATTACAATTGCTCACCTTAGAGTGAAAACAGAAATCATTTATATTCATTAACTTCAGAGCCTTAGGGATTTGAAATTTTGTGTTTGGCTGCCATTTTTATTGTTTCGTGGCAACGCAGCTGACATTTTTTTTACTAATTTTTTTGCTACTATTCTAAGTCATAATCTTTCAAAATTGTTATACAAATTCTACATTAATATCAAAGCAACGAAAAAAAAGTTTCAAGACCAGAATCCCCGTAAGGCACTTTGTAAGCTGATATTCATTTTCATATGGCTGTTCTTGATGCTGTCACTCCATCTAATAAATATGCTTCCATATAAACCAAGGAGTTATGGTAGTAATGAAATGATGTGTCTATTAGAAGAGTTGTAACTATATGGTGTGCAAAATATTGTTATAGATAGTACTGACAATAAAGTTATGCTCTCTGCTGCAGCTAAATACTCCCAAGATACCTCGCTTCTCACAGAGTATTTGATAGCAAAGATCAACTCCTGGTCTTCTAATGGTAGCACTTTAATGGACAGTCTTTTTTTTTTCGTCGCTTTCAACTCAAACGAAGTTTCATCTCTGAAACTGATTTTTGGGTGAAAATCCGTTTTCAATTTCTAATGGCAGCAGCGTGCACATTGTAAATTACTTTACACTGGCACCGTGTGCTTAATGTACTCGTAATTAGTATTCCTCGCCATACAGGCAGATTTTCTCCGACTTCAGAGGTACTCAAGTTATCGTCCTGAGTAAGACAATGGACAGTCTAACTTCATGGCATGGACAAGTTTCAATATACAAAATGATAGCCAGTACCAAGGACAGACATTTCTCAAGATC
Organism: Arion vulgaris; assembly: GCA_020796225.1. Lineage (NCBI taxonomy): Eukaryota > Metazoa > Mollusca > Gastropoda > Stylommatophora > Arionidae > Arion > Arion vulgaris. The sequence continues at coordinate 31,928,995 of CM036767.1, forward strand.
TATGATCCGGGCATGGCACATGATGATGGCTAGACTGAGAAAATGTCCACATTTTGTTTAAATTGGCAAAAGCAGCTCATCTATGAGGAAAAAAACTTGGATTGCAAAACTCATCTGCCTTGTGACTATACCTTAATACACAGGTATGATTTCAGGTGTAAACCGTGGCATTGAACCTGAAGCTAAAGTTGCTAAGACAGTGTGTTAATGTATCCATACTGGCAACTCATGTGACACTGCTGGAGAACTTCTGTACTTCTTGCATTACCTTGGATTTACCCACTTCTGTACCTTATACTTCACCTTGACACTTCAAGGGTACAATAGGAACAAGATGAGTTTCGATCAACATACTCAAATATAACACTGGATAGGACACTTTAATCATTTCGCTACGTAATTTTTTTTTTATACCTCTGGATGCTTTTATATTGCAATGTATACTGAAATAGCCAGTGTACTGGCTTTGGGTCATCTTAAAAAATACCTGAGCCAGTATATCGGCTGAGAAGGCAGGAGGGTTAATTTCATTTTATGGCAACATTCTGTCAAGCAGTGATCAAAAAGAGAGGGCAAACCAGTCCAAAACATGAAATGCTGAAAACGGATATGTCCGGTGGAAAAGATCAGATATTGCAGTCGTTATGTAAACTCCGACACAATGTCAGAAATGTCCACTTTAACATAGAAGAAGAAACTCTGTTACAGTCAGGACATTTTTACTTTCAGGAGTTGACCTAAATACTTAAACTGTATGCTGAGATCTGCAGTAACAATATGCTACATAAAGTTTCATAGTTTGTACATACTGATTTGTTTTTGAAGATTTGTATTCATAAAACTGAATTGTTGAATATGGTAAATGTCAAATATACCTCGCTTCTCTTTATCTGATTTTCGTTTGCCCATGATCTGTCCATCTGAACCATCAACACTTGAACTCTTCTTCTTTTGAGAATCTGAGTAATATATAGTATGAAAGAAACAATGTTTTAGTCTTATAGTTATTCATGAAGCTAGTGAAGTAAACAGGAAGACAAGGCTGGGAGGAAGCTAGTCAAAGACTAACAAGCTGGGAATAAAGCAGGTAAGGTATAGAGATTAGCAAACTAGAAGAAAAGTAGAGAGATGAACAAGCTGGAAGAAATTCTACTATTTTTTTCTACTATTCTAAGTCATAATCTTTCAAAATGGTTATACAAATTTTACATTAACATGAAAACAACGAAAATAGCTTCATGATCCCCACACTCCCGAATCCCCCTAACAATCTGGGAGGATGGTAGAGATTAACTGAAGGGAGGAAGGTGGAGAGACTAACAAGCTGGGAGGATGGCAGGCAGAGAGATTAACAGGCTGGGAGAAAGAAATATTCCAAGTTCAGTTTTAAAAATAGACACACACAATAGGTTTATTTGATATGTAAAGAGACAATACTAGTAAAAATCTCAGACATAAATTTTCTGGTAAGGTGTAGACAGCAAGATTAAATGTATCAGAGGTGTCAAATCAGCATTACTCACTTGTTAATAGCTTAAGGTCTCTCCTGATCTTGGGGCTGTAGCTGTGTTCGTCCCTGTAACCGAGGTAAGCAGGTACTGGAGACGGACAGTCCGAAACAACGTCCATTGCACTCTCTTCAGATGAAGAGAGAAACAGCTTGAAGCATGAGCATCTCACTGCAATAAATAAATATGTTTATCCAAACTTATAAACTAAGTTTAAGTTGTGTTTAATTTCTAACTGTAAACTTAATTTCTGTAGACTTAATTGCAAACTGTAAACTTAATTTCTAACTGTAAACTTAATTTCTCACCCTAAACTTAATTTCTGAAGACTTAATTTCTAACTGTAAACTTAATTTCTAACTGTAAACTTAAATTTTAACAGTAAACTTAATTTCTTATAGCATATCACCCCAGTACTTGCTGTTTGCCTTGCTAGTATATGCATTTGATATTTTTCTGTATTTTATACAATTCTGTTCTGTTTGTTTAATTTACTTCTCATATCTCATATTTTTTATATCTTGAAAGTCAATATATTATGAAATAACTAATCATAGTATTAGATTAGGCAGGATGTTAATATATTAACAAATGTGAATGTTGCCTTTTTTTCTTCCTTTTCTGATTATACTTTCAAATGTTAGTTAATTGTTTACTTGAGAATATTTTTAAAGAAGGCAGTGTTAACCCATTCGTCCTTTCAAGCTGATATATCAGCTCACACCTTTTTCTAAAGATGACTTACATTGAGTATTCTGGCTAATTCAGTTGGCATTGCAATGTAAATGCGTCTAGAGGTAAAAATAAATTACAGTGGGAAAGGGTTAAGCCAAACGATGTACTTAAAAGGGTATAATGGTGAATGGTTTATTTCATTGAAACAGGTTTCTTCATATGGCTTTTGTCGCTGTCAACAGAAGTGGCACACAATTTCCTGGGAGTGTTACACACAGTATGAACTTCGTAGCTCCAGCAATAATTACATGGATCTTATGAAAAAAATTGCACATGTGACCAAACCGGATTTGAACCCCAACCGTGAGAATGATATGCAAACGTCTTAACTACTTTGCCATAGATATCCCCATGATGTACTTATTTTCATAAAGCTTTGTCCAGAATGATACTGGTAATCACTCTTTTCTTTGTTATCATACAGCTACAGAGCAGTAGTCTTTAGTATTTGTCTTGTGCTTCTTGGATGCCTTGAAGAATGGATTTCTGCATCTTTTGACATGAATATGATTTTAGCCCACCATCTAGCCATCTTTTCCTTGGTCTTCCTCCCATCTTTTGCTCCAATGTTCTGATGATACTAGCAATATAAGATTTATTTTATTGTTATAATTTGAAAACTGTTCATTATGTATTAGATCACTGCAAGAGTTGCAGGCAAAGTTTCTATGTTTAGTTTGTTGAACATTTCACATTAACTACTACATTGAAAAACATTATTATGTGATATTTCTCTTGTACCATAATATGTTACGTAGGGCCTGTATGCAATTTCTCCATACCGCTCTATCATGAAATCAATCTTTTCTATGGAATGTAGTCCTAAATTTCTTTTCTCTATCAGCAAAGTTGGTTTCATGGCTTTCCTAGGACATCCTTTCTTTCTTGCACCCTTTGCCACCCACTTCAATGCCTGCTTTCTGATTCTTTGGTCAATTATTTTCAGAGTATATTCAACATAACTACATGTTCTTTTTTTTATAACAATTGTTACTAGTGTTTTACCAGACATTTCTCTGATTTCATCACTACTCCTGAAGTCATCCCATTTTATGTTCATATTTCATTGAAAAACATACTATAAGAGAATTATTTGTTTTGCACTCCGCTGGTGTATTATGAATGACCTGTCATTTTGTAGATAAATGAATGTACCTTTGTTGCAAGCTAACCAAATGTGAATAAAGAAATTAAGAACCGGTATCTTCTTCTTCTTTGAGTTCGGTTTCGTATGCTTGTCTAAACCACGAGATGGGTTGCCTCTATGAAGTTACATGTCAGTTGGAGTTCAAGAGTTCCCCATGGCTTATTCTGTAAGCTTCGTTCAAGAAGCCATGTTTAGTTTTCTTGTTGTATGTATTAGAACCAGTATCAAACTGAATGTGTTAAGGTAAGATTTGAGCTAATTTAACAATGAAACAATTCATAGTGCAGTCTATGGCACATGGCCAAACAGGCGCATGCTGCTGTGATTGGTAGCTAATGTGTTAAATCTGTTGCAACATTTCTGGAATCTAAAGTATAAAATCTATTATCCACGATTCAGCTGAGAGTTTGTATCTTTTGTCTGGTAACTCTAGTGTTATAATTCCCACTGTTTTTGTCTACATATCTGCTCTTGGCAGAATTCTTTGTCTATTGTTATAGTTGTGTAATGTTTAGATAACTTTACTCTTTATCAAGCTGAATGCATATTCATTTCTAGAAATTTTGCAAAAGGATTTGATCAACAGCACACAGTTGTCACTCAATCAAGAAATATTATATGGTTACACCTTAAAATCTAGCAGAACTTGTTTATCCATAATGAAACTAACCAGTCTAGGCTTATAGAACGATTTCGTGAAGGTGAAAGAGGATCTTTCTTGTCCCTTAGAGCAAGCCTTCTGGATAACTTCTGGAGATTTCCAGCACTTGAGGACGTCTCCAGCCTTCAGAATGAAAGATGGAAGCATTAATTAAACACACACATATATATTGTTACATGACCAATGCACACATGCCAAAATGGCCCCCAAACCAAACACATTCTACAAACATCCCTTTCTTCCTATATATATATATTTTACCTTGTACCTCCTAATACAGATATATATGTATATGCATGAACAAATGAAAATGTCCCATACTCTTTGCAAACCATAGGGTGTGAAATAACTGCCACTTCACATATATCAACATATGTAGGAAGGTCAGTTTCTTTTTTCATCTGTGATACATCGGTTACCTTGCCTGAACCACATTTGTTTGTTTGATTCGAAAAACAAAAGTTCTATGATTTGCACTATTCCGTCCTCCACACCCCAACAGGTGTCATCGTTGTATTGAAGTTAATTGCATATAGACTCCTGATCTGCCAGGCTATAATTTCTTTATATCTTGATGTTTTCCTACTACTTATGTCTTGGTCTTCCCTTTGCTCATCACTCATCAGCCTTTCCCTTCAATAATATTTTGATCAATGTGTCCTGTCTTTTATGGGTGGAAAGACTATTTGTTTCATTTTTATTTCCTGTAGCAACTTTTCATTCCAGTTTTTCGTAAATTTATTTGTCTGTTTTTCATTATACGTAATACAACTTATTCTTCAATATATCAACATTGCAATGAGATTAACTCGTCTTCTAAATGCTTGTTCATGTTTCTGAACCATATAGAATATAGAGTAAATGTAGCACTTAATAATTCTAATTCTCACATCTTACTAAAGACAAATCTGCGCAGAGAAAGACTCTTTAATAATTGTTGCATGGAATTCTAGAAGCACAGTTGCCACTTTATATCGTTGATGTGTCCCTTCAACTCTTAACTCATTTACAAAAAATGTCTTCTTTCTTCGAATTCCACTCTTGAGTCACATGTGTTAGTGTCATGGATGGTTGTTATCTCTTTAGAGCACAGCTTCACCCTAGTGTTGGAGGGCTGCACTAGGGAAGCAAAGAAAAGTAACACTGCGACCTATAAGGCATGTTTAATAGACAATTACGGTAGTTTGACTTGGGGCTGGCTGTCCCCTCTGGTAGAAAATGTTAACTGTAAAATCAAACCAACCACCATAACATACATCAACTCGTGTCTATGCAGGGTATGATATGATATAAAAAATGAAGAGCTTATGGAGAGAATGAGACATCTCAGTGAACTAAAAGATGAAGGAAATACGCTGATGCAACATACCTTTAGAAAACCAGAGGCGGTATAACAAGAAGGGCCCTTTCCTGGAACCCACAGAGAAAGTGAAAGAGAGGGATGCCTAGAAATACATGAAGAAGAGATTTGGAGGCAAAGATTTAAAAAAAAGAGCTGAAGAAAATTGTATGAGATAGCTAAAGATAAGAAGGCTTGGTATAAGTTGGTCATGGGGTATCTATACCCCAACCAGGGTTAAAAAGGCATGAGAGAGAGCATAATTTACACAATACTGTCTGCAATGAATAAAAGGTGACAAGAAAATATAATGTATTGTATAAATGCACTAAACATTGAATTCTGTAAAACTTGATGGAGGTATGAGGAAAATTGTACTGTTCTTGCTTACCTTTTCTCGTTGGAAGTACTTCGCACCATGTTCTGTGAAGAAAATAAAAAGGAAAAAACATGTTACAATTTAACTTTTTTTTTCCTGATCCAGAAGCACTTGAGCTTTCAGCTCTTCGGCTATATGCCATGGACATCGTAGCTATTTAGTTCGGTGCCACGAACACCATAAATCTGGAGAACCTGTGGTTTTCTGCCAGCCCACGGAATTGAACCGCACTCACAGGGAGCTTGTCACCCGTCGTCCAACGCATTACGAACACGCTAGGCAGACGGGCTAAAATTTAACTAAAAACTGTTATAGACATTATCAACTTTCCGCCATGACAGTTCATTAATTACATTTCTAGAATATTTAACATGGTCATTAGATCGATGATAGCATAGTGGTTAGTGCTTGTTTCATAGGAGTATTGTCAACAATAAAATTTCACAGGAGTAGGAATGTTGTCCAACTGTAACATCAATGCATGGAAAGTCAAGTCAGCCAGCATGATGTTGATCCCACAACACATCGTGTGCTGTGTGTTAAAGAAAATTAGTGGTCTAACACTGTACTTCCCAATATACCAAATGGTATGACAACAAGTTCTTTGCTTTACTCAAACACTGCAATTATATAAAACAAGAGAAAAAGAGATCAATGTGTAAGATGTCCGAGACAATAAAAAAAGAGATCAATGTGTAAGATGTCAGAGACAATAGAAAAATGTTAGCATAAGAAAGGAAATAAGATATTATTCCATCAGGAGAACTGCACACAGCGTTAGATATACACATGCATATTCTCAGTGGCAATGTATGGGTGTGAAGCATGTGCATTTAGCAATGCAGTGGAAAAACATTTATATGCTTTTGAATATAAGTGTTACAGAAGAGTCCTCCGTATACCATGGACACAAAAGAGATCTATCCAGAAGGAACTCAAATTCAAAGAAAACTGGCTGATGCTACAATTAAGAAAATTGAGATATTTTGGACATATAAAAAGACAAGACTATATCATTATGGAAGACGGTATCCCAGCACAGAGATGAATGGGACTACCGTGCAGAAGATGGAATCAGGATGTAAGTGATAATATGAACTTGATGGCTGCAAAGGCGGGACATCTGGCTTTTGAGAAATTTCTAAGGACTCTTAGGGTGGCAAAGTTCTAATCAAGACAAAGTATTTTATAATTATATAAATAGAAATTTAAAAAAAGTAATTTTAACTTCTCATAAGAATAGAGCAGGTATCATCTGGTGTTGTATGTTTACACAAGTCGAGGATCTATGTTAACCAAGAGAAACAACATCAGATACATATGATACTGCAACACAGACTTAGTCTATCAATGTGAATGTGATACAATTGGGAATCATCCCACCTTAAAACTCTTGTCAATGACATTTTACCTCTGAAGTTGGAGAAGGCACGCCTGTATGGCGGGGACACTGATTATAAGGAAAACAGGCCTTCCCGCAAAAATCAGTCAGCATCGACATACTACGCTGTCGACCTGACTACGCATGAATTCATAGCGGGCGTACGCAAGAAGTCAATGACACCCCATTTCAAAGAACAAGTGGGGAAGTATCAGCAGAAAAAAGTATTAACATATCATAACGTTTTAAAAATAACTTCAAAGTTTGTAACCATTAAAGAGAATTTATAGATTTTGTGAATTGACTGCAAACTGTTCTGTTTTATTTAAACAGTTATCAGCTTGAATGAGAACATGATAGGGATCATCAGCGGTACAAGTCGACCAAGTCTGTCGCGTTTGTTAACTTTCATAAAACTTTGAATTCTGCACTAGAAGACAGGAAGCACTAAATTAGATTTTCACGAAAAGGGATTTACTTCCGTCTGTAGAAAAATTAATACAAAAGCATGTCGCAAATATATTTTGATAAATACGGTGCCTGTATAATGAAAATAGAGCAACACTGATCCAATAATGTGGAATTCAATTATTTTTCTAATCAGTAGGATTATTATGGTTTTAGTTGCAGACATAATCTCTCGGCACAACCTGAGGGGGTTCTAAGAATGACACGAAGTAAATCACAGCTCATATAAACTATTGACGGGGATGTCTATTATCTGTCAGAAGGACTTTGAAATTGAAGTGTATCATACAGTCCATTGAAGGTACAAATATAGTACAATGCATTTATATTATAACTGAACGAAGAACGATGAAAAAGTCGCCCGAGTGGTTATCAGGGCCCAAATTTGGGGTGTAAAGAATGGAACCACTGTTACCTGCTACGCTTGTCGTAAGAGGCCACTAAGGAGGTTTGGCTGAAATCGGATGCACGTGTCCTAAACGTGTAGAAGTCTATATGTGTTTAGGGGCCTAACAAACCAATGTGCAACGCATACACGTTCTTGGCAAAAATCAAATATACCACAAAGAGTGATTAAAATTGGTCGTAAAAAACGAACGCAAAGACGAGGGATGAAAAAGTGAATCATACAGTTAATTGCAGGTGCTGATGTTTTTATCTGATGACTGAAAGAAAGGAGACACATAAATACTTGTTTGTTAAATAGGGGATAAAAGTCTCTTTAAGTCGAGGCACGCACTTTCAACCTAAGGACGAACCTTTTTTGGTAATATCAGGCCAACAAACATGAAAAATAAGTATTAACTCTTTACGGAGAGTCCAAGAAAGAAATACTAATTTGTTCTAGGTGACTAACCACACAGGGTGAACGTCAGGCATGATTTCTGTTCCAGATATGTTGAAAGAGAATAGAAACATTGAACGACTGATTGAAATGCAAGCACACTACCGGTGATGTCTGCTGGGTAGGGAGAGAGAGACTATATGTCATCAGCTGGATAGTGAGCGCAAAAAAATTAAGATAACTGCTGCATTGTAGAACGGACCACGTATAGACTTGTCCAATGTGTGAGAATGTCAATTGGGAAAACTGAACTGATTACTCAATACTTCCTTAGCAACTCGTATCTCACATCTTCTGTGTGTATACACAAACATACGCACACAACCACGTACAGGGGTGTCTGCAGGGAAGTGGTCAAACTGTTTATCTTGTGACCTCGACGTTCGGGTTCATAAGCTCAGTTTCCCTGGTGATCCCTAGGAATGATGCTGAAGCTACCTACTTTGTGCAATGCTCTCGGCAGATGGCTTGTTAAAACTTTATCTAAGAAGAGGCATTGAACCATATGCGAAACCCAGTGCAATGAAGCATTTTAACCTTTACTATATATACATATATACAGGGCCTTGTGGTATATTTTCTCAGTATGATGCAAGTCTTCAAAATGCCGCTCCTTAAATGTTTTTTCTTTAAAATAAACTTCAATTGTTATTTTGATTTCGCTGCTTAAGTCGCCCCCTTACGGTTCAGCCTGATGCGGTCACCTCTCTGTATCATAGCACAGCAAGGCCCTGCATATATATTGTATGTATCTGGCATAGGTTTTTATGATGTCTGAAAATCATTATCTCTGCTAACATTGAAATCTTCGGATCTGTCCTAATCCAGATGGATTAGTATAATCTGAAAACTAACAGACATTTTCAAATTAATGTAATAACAATTCTTCTTTGTCTTCTTCATATCTGCTAGACATATATTCGGCATTGTTCGATCAATATTTAACTAGTATTCAATCAATAAATCATGTACTGTCTCAGTATCAAAGATTGACTGTAATTGCTCTCCAACTCTGTTTTTTTTTCTTCAAGCGCTCCATATGGACCACTTGTTAACTACTCTTTGTGATTTTTATTGATCTGAGCCCAAGAGCGACTGTATGTTCCGTTTCCTCATGTTTCAGTACTAATTGTAGCTCTGTATTCACCTTGCTCTCCTTCCTGCTACCGACCCTTCCAAGATGTTTTTTTAAGAGTGTAATGCCACGCAATTCGACAAAAATATCGAACTTTTATAATTGCGTTCTCCTTGAGTAGTTCTCTTTTCATTACTAGTTGTTAAAGAAAAGAACTTGTTTCTTAATTTTATTCTATTTAAGGGTCTGAATGGCGAAGTGCTTGATGTTTGCCTGTCGTTCTGAAGGCTGTGGGTTCGAGTCCGGAGCGAGTCACATGTGCAGCTATTTTTTCATGAGATCTTTACGATTGCTGCCAGAGCTACGGAGTTTGTGCAACACTCTCGGCAGATGGCGTGCTATCTCTGTCGACAGGGACGGTACCATATGGAGAAACCCGCTGAAATAAAGTCAGTCCTTCGCATTTAGACCCTTTTTTTATCTTCTCTTTCCATGACATTCGCCATATTGTTCTGTATATCCACATTTCACAAGCTACAATTCTTCTCTCTATCCCTCTATTTGTTTATTGTCCACGTTTCCATGCCACACACACATGATGAATATATATAGTACTTGACACGTCTTATCTTTTGCAAGCATTATTAAGTTTACATAACTAAATCCGTTTTCTTGCTGTGGAAACTGTTAATTAACAGCACACTTGATAACGTTTTCTCACCATTTCTGGTTGCAGTGGGCAAAGTCTGTTGCTGCTGTTGTTATGGTCTCTAACGCTTCTGTTTTCTTACTTTGTTGGTGCCTAAGACGTATTGAATGTGGTAACTAAATTCAGATCCAGCGATTCACTCTCTTCTTTTTATTATGTTGCTTCTTATTTGGCGATTTCTAGTCATGAGCTTAATCTACTGTGGACCATAAACTAGACAGTCAGCTTCAGGTCTGTTCAAAGCTGAGTTTTCAGATCTACTAAGTGAGGTCACATGTTTCTTCTAAGCTCACCCAGAAGAGACATGCTTCGGTGTCTGTTCCGCCTGTGGACACTGGCAGAGAGCTGTTTGACTTATTTCTAGCCTATGTAAGCGTGTGCGGAGTCTGCGGTATCCCGCATGTAGGCGAAATATAATGAGCTGGTCTATTCTGCTGAGGTCTTTGATGAAGACTTTTCCATAATCATATCCAATATTTCTCTTCTAGTCTGCTGAAGATAAGGAAATAAGTGTGTGGGACTAGCAAGGTTCGGATGCAAGTCAGTTTTGCTACAGAAAAAAATTGTTACCATTAGCTCAAATGATTAGCTTTGTTACAGTTTTTCTTTAAGAGAATGTTGATGAAATCTGGTATTTACTACTGTTTGTATCAGGGGCGGCTCGTCATTTGGGGCCAGTAGGGCCCAGCCCACAATAATCGAAAGGGATAATAACTTCACGGAATAGACAAATAATAGTAAATACTCCAAAAACCATAATTTTTCCTAAAATCTGTGTCTGGCCCCACCAAGAAAACTGACCACGAGCCGCCACTGGTTTGTATGCTAAATGAGCTAAATTGATTATTTATTTAAATAAACTAATTAATACTAATTATGAAAGGTCTTAACACATTAATCCACCCTCAAAATTACAACACGGAGCTATGCCGGTTCAGTGGCGCTCGAGCACTGCCTTATAAGAAATATATCGAAACACACATGTATTTTTACCGAAACGAAATATCGATGGTCCGTCCTATCAATCAATCAATTTATCTCTCTATCTACCAGTCAACATTAAGGAAAGATATGCATCTTAACTATTCATTTTACATTTTGTTCATATTAAAAAAAACAGTACCCCTCCTCTTTCTCTCTCTCTCTCTCTCTCTATATATATATACACAAATATATATACCGTTTACACCATTCTCTAAAATTAGTATACAAAGTTAAAAATTGTGAAGTTGTACCTATTTTTAGAAATATGAGCAATGTGGATACAACAAAGCATCTATTTTAAATATCCTACAAAACAAAACAAAGCGAGTTGCATGATGAGCAACACATCTATGAGAACTTGATGATATCATTGTGTTTGAAGATCAGAACAGAGTAACGAGTCAACGAGTAAATATTTCTGTATCTCTCTTACTTTTTCTTGTTCGTATTATTGCTGCATTTTTTCTGGTTCTTCATTGTCTTCTTTCTCATTTTTCTCTTTGTTTCTTTTTCCTATTCTTTTTCTTCCTTTCTTCTATTCACTTCTTCCAATTCTTTTTCTTCTTCCTCTTCTTTTCAACCTGTTTCTTCATCATTTTCTTCTTCTTCATCTTCTTTTCAACCAGTTTCTTTATTATTTTCTTCTTCTTCCTCTTCTTTTCAACCTGTTTCTTTATTATTTTCTTCTTCTTCCTCTTCTTTTCAACCTGTTTCTTCATCATTTTCTTCTTCTTCATCTTCTTTTCAACCAGTTTCTTTATTATTTTCTTCTTCTTCCTCTTCTTTTCAACCTGTTTCTTTATTATTTTCTTCTTCTTCCTCTTCTTTTCAACCTGTTTCTTCATCATTTTCTTCTTCTTCATCTTCTTTTCAACCTGTTTCTTTATTATTTTCTTCTTCTTCCTCTTCTTTTCAACCTGTTTCTTTATTATTTTCTTCTTTTTCCTCTTCTTTTCAACCTGTTTCTTTATTATTTTCTTCTTCTTCCTCTTTTCTTTTTGTCTGTTTTTCTTTCCTTCCTCTTCTTTTATACCATTCCTCGTTTGCTGTTTTGTGTTTTGATTTTCTTCTTTTTCTTTTACTTTTTTATTTCTTTTCCTCTTCTTTCTCTTCTTCCTCTTCTTTTTTCTACTCTAATTCATTTTTTTTGGTTGAAGTAAAATAGAGGGACTGAGATGGTATGATACGATTACAAACGAGGAACTCAGAGAAAGAACTAAGCAAGTACCAGTGGAGAAAGAGCTCAGGAAGAGATGCTGGCGATGGATAGGACATACATTGAGAAGACCGACCGGAAGCATCGCAAGACAGGCACTGTTTTGGAACCCGCAGGAAAGAGGAGTAAGGGAGGCCTAGACAGACCTGGAGAAGAGAGTTGGAGGTTGATATTAAAAGGATAGGTAAATCATGGAAATAATTGGAAGGGATGGCAAGAGAGAGGAAGAGCTGGAAGAAAGTTTGTTGAAGACCTGCATGTTCTCGCTGGGAGTTGAAAGATGAAGAAGAAGATTTCATTTTTTGTGCTTTTCATCTTCTACTTTTCTTTCTTTTCTTTGTCTTCATCATCCTCCTCTCATTATTGTCCTCTAAGTATTCTACTACGTCTTAATCTTTGAGTTCTTCCTTTAACGTGTACAATCAGGTGTCAGATTACATATGTTTACAAATAGAGAATTCAGACGTGATGTTGACTCCATCACTGATCGTGTTCCGAGAGTCAATGAAAATTGCGCCTTACATCGTATCACCAATATACCCCAAGGTATGAAACTTGCTCCTTAGTATATATTTATAAATTTCTCTCTCTCTCGAGATCACCGCCCAGACCGATATACCAGATCTCTCCATAAATCTCATTCACGTGGAAATCTGATTCATGCAGCGTTAGCATGGGTGGGTTTCGTCCCATTTTCAGCGCCATTTGGAACTCTGGTGCGTATCCTTCGGCGATTCTGGATTCAGCCAGCGTTTACTGGGTTCGCTCTCTGTTAGCCTTTGCCCCAGCCGTTCTGCAAGGCAGCAGGTTGACTTCTACACATTTAGGACACGTGCATCCTCCGATTTCAGCCAAACCTCCTTAGTCGCCTCTTACGACATGCGTGACAGGTAACAGTGGTTCTATTCTTTACACCCCAAATTTGGGCACCGGTAACCACTCGGTTAACAATAAATTTACAATCACGACAATTCATTTGAAAAAAAGACAACTACACAATAATTCAGAAACACAAGACAGACTCGCAAATACAAGATGAGACTCAAATACTAGAAAAACTCACAAACACAAAAGATGCTTAAAAACAAACAAAACTTACAAGCACAGAACCTACAAACACAAAAATTCCCAAACACAAAAGACTACAAAGCACAAACAGCAAAGATCTCACAAACATAGGTGTGTTATGCTTTCTCAGATCTTACCTCTGACAAACTTCTCAAGACTCGAGTCATTGCAGTTGTGATAACCAAATAGCTGTCGTTGTACTATCCATTTGTAACATTTAATAACTCCACATCGTGTGTTCATTGATATATGTTCAGTTTCTTACACATTCAGATTTGATCTTCACTATTTGCACAATGAAAGATTTTGTCACTACAATCTCCACAATGGAGCATTTTGTATTCACTATTTTCACAAGAGAAGATTCTGTCTTCACTTCACTATTTACAGAAGGAAAGATTATGTTCTCATTATTTTCACAACGGAAGATTTTGTATTCACTATTTTCACAAGAGAGGATTCTGTCTTCACTATTTACAGAAGGAAAGAGTATGTTTTTACTATTTCTACAATGGAAGATTTTGTATTCTATTTTCACACGGTAAGATTAAATTGTCCTTTTTTCCACAATGGAAGAGTTCGTTTTTACAATCTCAACAATTTAGGATTAAGTTTTCACAATCTTAAAATGAGAAGATTCGTATTTATTGAATGTATTACCAATGATGAATCAGCGAAATATTTTCTTGCATCTCAGTATGTACAGTCGCGACAATCATCATAGTAATAGTAACAAGACGTCAACCAGACTCCACTGTATACAGTCTTCTACAGCAGAACATCATTAAAGAAGACGAGAGGAAGACAGCGTAAGAATTGATTAGATAGCATAGCAGAATTATGTCAAAAAACAAAATTAACTATCACCTAAGCCACTGGAGCAGCGCAAGGCAAAAACAGAAAACCATGGCTCTGTGAAATAATCCGGTAACAGTGTGACGACAAAAGAAGAAAAAAAAGAAGCGACAATCAGTTTTCAATCGATTATTCAATCCGGTAAACTTTCATTATTTATATAATAAAGATAACTTTATGTTAGTTCATCTATTCTATTTACTGGTAGATTTGTTTTGTTTTGTTTTTTTTATAACAAAGACACAACACTTCTATAAAGAAGTAACTGGTGGAAGAAAAGAAGAAGTTAAACAAAGACACTAACACTTCATTTCCATTAAGTAATTATCAGTCATGCTGTGTCCTTACTTTCAGAATGGTATTCTACTTGGTCGGAGAAGTGGCACGCAAACAAAAGCATGGACTGATAACATTAAGTATAGGGCCAGGAAAGTACTTTTCCCACATCTGTCCGTCCCTCTTGCAGACGAAGAATATCTTTGGAGGACTTATTTTTGCTAATTTAATTGTAGCTCTCTACGACTCTAATGGGTATTTATTATTATTATAATAGTCGTCTTCTTTGTTTATTCTTAGGCGTCAGCTTGAATTTGTACAAAGAAATCAATGGCCGCCTATGGTTATCGTGGTTGTGGCCACGTCATACTTGCATGTTTCTTACCTGGCCTTCGATAACAACGCGAGCCTGTAAATTGAAAAGAAACCATCCGTCGATCGATTTGGGCATGGTCTTTGAGTTTTATGTTCTCATAATGGCACATCTTCTAGGACATCTTTGAGTGTAAGATCCCTGCGACATCGTCCGTTGTCTATCTCCTATGTACCGTCTCTGTCAGCTCCGTCAGGCTTTGCAGTGTCCTGACTTAGTAACTATGTAAGGAAAGTTCATGAAGTAGAAACAAGACAGAAAAGGATGTCTCTCAAGACAGTGCTATTTTCCTACTAGTGCACAGAGCATTTACACTGCCTGGTTCTATGTACAGCATCTGCTCGTGTTCTCACTTATCTTCGTTAACCCAGAGTAGCTCCGACATAGCCGAAGTCTAACACAAACCCAACCATAGAGCAATGAGACGTCCATTCAGTATTGTTAAAATCATTTAAACAACCTTTCCATCAATCATGGTTATATTATGTTACAAGTTCAGTTTAACACAGAACTATCAGTATTACTAACACTTTCCATCAATCATGGTTATATTATGTTACAAGTTAAGTTTAACACAGAACTATCAGTATTACTAACACTTTCCATCAATCATGGTTATATTATGTTACAAGTTAAGTTTAACACAGAACTATCAGTATTACTAACACTTTCCATCAATAAATAACCATGGTCTCACAGAAATGTGCAACGTTGCAGAAAATTCTACAGTGTTATATCAACAACTTGTAAAAATCAGGCCCCATTAAACAGGAATTTTGGTGTCCCGTCTGAGCTAGTTGGCCCACGGTTTCTTATTCTCGAATATATTTACTGCTGTTATTATGACGTGACTAGGGGTTTCCGATAGCGAAGCTGATAATACGCTAAGCTAGTGACCATGGGCCGTGGAAATTCCGTGATTCAAGGCAAGCTTGGGTCAGCCAATTTCGGTGTACACACTCCACTGGATTACAAGAAACCCTGATCCTTTACTTGGGGATCTAAATTACAAGTACTTTTGAAGCCGGAGTAAGGTTTCCCTGAATGACAAGAGGATGATAAGAATTTCATGCAATAATCAGTCGGAGGCGCCATTTTAGGCGCCATGACTTCGCCTGCATTCAATAACGGGCGAATTAAAAATAAACTACACTTCAACAACAAACACTTTTTGTGAGAGGGGCGAGTGGTCGAGGTGTTAGAACTTAGTTTTGATCATGAGAATGCGGGGTTCAAAGAAGGTGTCATAATGATTTTCCTTCTTTGTCTAGTTTTCTTATTCTTCGTTTCTCTAATCATGTTTTGCCTCATAGTGTTATATGATAAGAAGAGATTTATAGAACGGGCTTTTGTGTGCGCTTCATAAACAGTGTTTTCGTCGCCTCTATTATCGCTGAGATCCACATTATGCGTGGACGACCTTTTGCTTTGTATCCACGGTATCGGAGTAACATTGCTCATTGAGGCTGTTGGTAATCTGCTTATGTGACCGAACAATGTAATTTGTTGTTTTTTGATGAAGTTCAGTGATTCCTCTTCTTCTTCTTCGGACGCTCCATATCGACCGCTTGTTAACCATTCTTTATAATTTGTATGTGATCCGAGCCAAAGTGTGATTGTACGTTGTGCCAGTTATGCGCATAGATGTAGGCCAGCACATCCGATTACTGCGACGCTTTTTATTTACTAGGGTGGCTTTCCTAGGCCCCTACCTCAGTCGCCTCTTACGACATGCCTTGCAGGTCACAGTGTTACTATTCTTTGTTCCCCTTGTGAACCCCGACAACATACGCACGAGTTCAGTACTGATGTTGTACCCACATTTTTCCTGATGTCTTCGTTACTAAACCGGTCTCTTCTTTATACTTCCAGCATTCTGCGTAGACACTTCATTTCTGTCGTGACTAGTAACAGCAGTAAAATATACAATTCAACTTGCCCACTAAGTGGAGATAATCAGTTAATACAACTAGTAATCTTCATCGTATAATATCCCTATAGCATCCCCTTAACCGAACTAACGCTCTAGTGAAAGTTTATTTTTTCGTGATAACTTACACGTGTTTTAATATAAACATACATGTCACGAATTTCTGAAACGGAGTAAAAATACAATGAGAGAACAACAAGCTACACAGTTGCAGTGTTTTTCAAAAGTGACGTTACGAAAACCATTACACGTAAGAGGAAATTATTTGTAGGTGTTGAATGATGAGTACGGTCCTCACCATATCTGTCCATCAAACTAAGTTTTTTTTTTAAAATGAGGTACACCATTTCTATCCATATTGTTTTGGTGTTCCGTTTAACAGATACTTCTTCTTCTTCTCCTCATGCTTTTAAACCGGATTGGGGCATATGCCCTCTACCAACTCATGCCAAGTCTTCCTATCTCTAGCTATTTCTATCAACTCCCTCCAGCTCTTAATATTGTTGACCCCTCTCTCTAAATCTTGTCTCTATATATTTCTATGCCTCCCTTTCTTTCGATGTCCATGTGGGTTCCAAGAAAGGACCCTTCTTGTTATATTCCCCTAGGGTCTTTTCAAAGTGTGTCCTACCCAGCGCCTTTTTTTAAACTCTTGGTCCACTGAAATCTGTCTTGTTTAACACATACTGCTTTCCCAAAAGATGTCCATTGTTGTTGTTCTGCCTCCTTTCTACCAATTGTTTCCCCACAATCTTTAATTTATCTTTCCACATTTTCCTCCACGTTTCATTTGAACGTTCCAGCTCTTCCCCCATCCGATGTCCATCCTTGAGCTGTTCTTGTCAATACCCTTACTGGCTTACAGCATTCATGCCAATTCCACTCCCATCTTCGTCTTTTATTGATGATCTCCAATGATGCACAATTTGTTCGTTTGATAACATCTTCACTTGCTCTTATATTTAAACAGAAAATTCGTAGGAGTCTTCTGACACCATGTACTTCTGACACCATTTACTCAACAAATAGAAGAAGATAAAAAACGGTTACGAATACGTTTCTGCATACATATAGATAGATGCGCAACTGCTAACTTCTCCGAACAATATTTAAAAAAAAGCTCACAATATGATGCAATGCATGTTTAAGATTTGGTTAATAAAATTGTAAAAATAAAATTAACGTAGGTGTCAAAGCCTAGTCTAGATATATTCGTGTAGGTCTATTAAAAAAAACCAACAGATAAACCTTTTTTTTTTCATTAAAAATACGCGAACAAAATTGTTTTATCAGTGGCGGAACTAAAATGAAATGGGTGGGTTAGAAATATGAGAAGAATCGACGTGAGAAAATTTAGCGTGCAACCACTGGTGTTCAGTCCCTTTCAGGTTATGTGATATTGTTCAGTGGTAGAGCACTCATACAGTCAGTTCGGCAGCTATTACGAAGTTATTCGTAAGTAATAATGTTTGTGTATCCATTCTCAGTAGGGTTGTTTAACACATTTAGTGTGAATGGAATTGAATATAGTACTTTGATGGCAAATTTAGTTCACTGATACTGCATCATGTAGGGTATTCAAGTTATGGGTTATACGACGGAGTCGCTGATAGGGAAGTTGTTAACGCTCTGCTCTAATGACAACGTGCCGAGGAAATTCCGGGGTTCGAAGCCAGTTTGAATAAACAATTCTCGGTGTACACGTGGTACGTTGTTGGACTACAGAAGACCCTGATCCTTTACTTGGGGTTCTAAATTACAAGTACCTCTGAAATCGAAGCACAATGGTGAGGGATAATGCTGAAAAGAAAAGCTCATCTTCACGCAAAAATCAGTTAGATGAGCCATATTATGCCCAATGACCTTCTGATTTCATTAAAAATTAATGAGAAAAAAAGGGACATGATATACACATAAAGTCAGCTTAATTAATTATACAATTCATCTCAAACATAATCTTCGGAGACACAAGACAAGAGGCAATGAATGACAGACTCAAAAAGAGAAGATGGAAATGGCTCGGACATGTAATGAGAATGAGACAAAAAATGCCTGCAAGGATAGCCCTCACTTGGACACCAGAGGGAAAGAGAAAGAAAGGCAGACCACGGACAACATGGAGGCGCATGATGGAAGAGGAACTGGACACCGCATCTCTGACGTGGGCTCTGCGCTGAAGGTTGCACGGACAGGAGAGCATGGAAAGTCCTTTCTGAAGCCCCATGTGTCACTAGGCATGACGGGATTTCTCTTTAGCCTGTTACGCCCTTGTCGTTTAGGGCAGCAACAAACGTACACCATTCTTCCCTGTTTATGGCCTTCCTCTGTATTGTGTTCCAGCTATGATTCATTTCCTTCAGCTCTTGCTCTATCGTTCTCCTCCAGGTCGTCTTGGGTCTTCCACGCTTTCGCCTACCCTCTGGAGTCCATCTCAGTGCAGTTTTCGTGTCGGAGCCAGTCTCCATGCGCATCACATGTCCAATCCATCTCCAGCGTTGTCTTCGGATGATAGTGCCCATATTCTCTTGTTGGCATCGTGCAAGCAATTCTTGATTCGATATAGTAGTCGGCCAGTACACGCGTAAGATTTTTCGCAGACAAGTTGTATGAAAGGCGGAGAGTCTGGACATATCCTGTTCAATGACGGGATTAAGTAAGTTAATCTCGGAATTGTTTACAAATTAGACATAACCTATTTAAAGGTTATTATTGGTAACAAAGAAAAATACGATAGCATAGTGATTAGTGCTTATACTTTGTAGACGCTTGGTACCAGGATCGAAATCCTCAGCCGAAATGGACTTTTTTTTTAACTTCAACATCTTTCAAGTCGACCCACCCTCAACTGTGCAACATAGACAAACTGAGAAGTAATATGGTCGGCTTTATGCTTACTATGTCACCCAGTGTGTTCTGATAATAACAAACTAACTACGGACATAACACTTTATTCTCACAGAGCTGTAGCACGTGGTTTTTAAAAAAAAAACTATTTATTTGTCTTATAAAAAGTATCATAATTTTATAGTTGAAAATGTAAAAATATATATATCAAATATAATTTTTACAGTTGAAAATGTAAAACTATATATATCAAATATAATTTTTTAGGGGGTCTCTGTGGCTTAGTGGTTAAGCACTTGCCTTGCGTTCGAATCTGGACTGCGCCATTCTTTTCACGAGTGCATTTTTTCAAGATACACCTACGATTGTTATCGGAGCTACGGAGTTTGTGCTTTTTGCAATACTCTCGGCAAGTGACGTGCCATTTCTGAGCAGAGAGACAGAGCTATATGGAGTAAATGCCGTCGCAATGAAGACAATCCTTCAAATTTAGACCCACTAGAATACATTTTTTTATATTACCACATCTGATATAATGTTGCAATTCGTTTTATAATTTGGCAAAAGATACTAATCAGGATCTAATGAGAATGGAACCACATTTACTACCATCAGGTGCCTACAATAATCGACACTCAGGTCGCAGAGCACGAGGCAGGTCAAGAACACGATGGATAGATAACATCTCAGAGTCCTTTCGAAAGCATGAACTGACAACGTCAAGTGCAACACACCTGGCACAAGATAGAAAACTAACTCTTTCCACGACGCTTCACGGCAAATGTGGTTAAGATAAGATAAGATACTAATCAGGCAAGATAAATATATATACACAATATTAGTGCTCCGAAAGGAGTTAATTCTTATTTCTCAAGTTTGTTGACCTACACGCTCTGATATAACTAAAAAGACTCGTCCTTAGGTTAAAATAGGCGTGCCTCGGAATCAAAAGGCACGAATCCCTTACAAAATTAATACACTTTTGAATGCTGCTTACTGCGACCGTCAAATCGTTGGAGACTTTCAGGCAGTGACCTATCTACTTGAATGAAGGATAGAGCACTGTGATATATCATCGTTGGAACCGTCAGACAGTGTTCCATCTAGCAGGGTAAAAAATACGCCACTGGGACATATCATTGTGACCTTTCAGGCGACAGTACCCATTCTACCTGAATGGAGGATAGACCACTACGATATTTCATCTCTATTACATTTAAACAGGACCCCCATCTACAGGTGTAGTAGATACGCCACTGCAACATATCATACACGTTAAATCCTGTTCTTGCATTAAAATCTCCCCGAAATGAAGATCAATATCTTTCTATAAACCCTCGTTAAAGTTACAAGTCTGAAAGTAGAGCCACGCGCGTACCATGGAAACAGAAAGTTTGTTGTGCTTATCTTAAGTATTGATTTCCAGACAACATCCACATCTTTATGAAGTCTGGAGGTCACGACAAAGTAATCCTCGATACATGAAAGCCAAGGCAACATTTACACAGAAAACAAGTTCTAGTTCTCGTGGCTTAAAAAGAAAAAATGGGGAAGAACTATTATTTTTGTTGTTTCTATTGATCAAGAAACGTTATTGTTGAAAACTGACTCCCGTGTGGTGTCGGGACCCGCAAGCAAAGAATAGTAACACTGCGACCTACAAAGTGTGCTGTAAGAAGCGACTGACCATCGTCTTCTAGGTCTTTCACGCATTCTTCTTCCAGGCATCATTTCCTTCAAACTTATCTCCTCAAGGCACTCTTGTCGTTTGATGTGTCCGAAATAAATAATTTTCCTTGATTTTATGTTCTTTAATAGACAACTGTCTTTAATATCAAGCTGTTGCAGAACAGAAACATTTGTTCTTTTCTCTGTCCATGATATTCTAAGTACTCTTCTGTAGTATTTGTTATTTTCTCTGTCCATGATATTCTAAGTACCAGTGGCGGCTCGTCCTTAAGGGCCAGTGGGGCCAGCCCCCACCAAAAATAATGTATAACGTGTATTTATTATTTTATAAATTAAAATATAGCAACCAAAAACCATGATTTATCCGGAAAAAAATGTCTGGCCCCCAATAAAAATGATCACGAGCCGCCACTGCTAAGTACTTTTCTGTAGCATTTGTTCGTTTCTCTGTCCATGATATTCTAAGTAATCTTCTCTAGCTTAACGCTTTCTGTAAACAACGTCAACACAAAACTTGTTTGTGATAAAACGCTGGTGTCATAAAACAATTATGACAAGAACTCAGAAGTATACATGGTATGGAAAGAGTTAGGAAGATGTCCAAATAGTCTATAAAACGATGGTCTAAAGACAAAGGATTTACTTCATTGCACCGGGTTTTCCCCATATGACGCCGTCCCTGACTGTAGAAATAGCACGCTATCTGCCAAGAGTATTACACAAAACAAGAACTCCGTAGCTCCATCAAAATTCTAGTGATGTCCGGAAAACAAATTGCACACGTGACTCGGTCCGAATTGGAACCTACAACATTCAGAACGCCGGACAAACGACTTAACCACTTCTCAATTAAAGTTGTTTTTTTCGATTCAGAAGCACTTGAGCTCCCAGATCTTCGGTTCGGTGCTATGGACATCGTAACCCTTCGGTTCGGTGCTACTAGCACCGTAAATCTGGAGAACCTGTGGCTTTTCTACCAGCCCGCGGAATTGAACCACACAGGGGGCTTGTCACCCGTCGCCCAACGCGCTAGGAACACGCTGCGTAGGCGTGCAACCACTTCTCAATGAGACTCCCTTTAAATAAAATAAAGAATATTACCTACAAGCTCGTGTTAATTGAGGTAAGATTGATATATCTTCAACAATATACTTGATAGATAGCTTATCCTGTTACATGGAAGGTCATTGAAAATAAACATACGGTCATCCCGATCTGGAAACTGGCAGAAGTTGGCATTAAACGTGGGATGAGTCACATGTGACCCTTACTGAAACTAACAATAAGTAAACACTTCGGCGTAGCTCAGAAAAGACAGCGTTGATGGAGCTGCCAGGAAATGAGTGGCATTAACTACAACTGAGGCCCGCCTGCCCAGCGTGTTTGTAGCACGTTGGACTACGGGTGACTAGCCCTCTGTGAGTGCGGGTTCAATTCCGCGGGCTGGCAGAAAAGCCACAGGTTCCCCAGATTTACGGTGTTCGTGGCACCGAACCGAAGGGTTACGATGTCCATGGCACCGAGCCGAAGAGCTGAAAGCTCAAGTGCTTCTGGATCGAAAAAACACACAAAAACTACATCTGAGTGACACATTAACCACCCCACTGATTGACTAAATAGCTAGTTAAATATGAATACTAATAGTCGTCCCTCGCAAACGATGATGACAACAGCCTTATACTGTGCTGTTGCACCTCTCTGTTGTGTGAGGACGTGACTTTAAAATCCATTCTTGAAAGGCAATCTCCTACAAATGGTTGGAAATATATATGATCAGGGTTGAACATAGGCGTGTAGTTTCTCTTTCCTCCCCGCCCCGTAACTCGTTTTCTCAAGGCATAAGCCGTACGACGATTCTCAGCTGTGCTAGTTCCCCTCGTGTTATTGTAGCGTCACATCTGACGATCTTGAGCAAATAATTTAGTGTCTTTATAATTTTCCATGGTTTGTTTTACTGAGGAAAAGTGTTGATAATTCTGATATTCATTAGTGTTAAATTTAATGTATGATGCTATAAAGCCTTGTTCTTGCGCGTTTTATTGTTTTTAAATTGAATTCTTCTTTAAATAACAATACTGGAGTCAAGTTTCACGTGACGGGAGTGGTCTGATTTCGGAATTCTCCTTGAACTGAGCGACCTTATGACTTCATGAAGCTGTGGCTCAGAGTGCTATATACAGCTAAATAGTCAAGTAGTAGCATGTCTCTTGCGGAACATCGTGTTCATCACAACCCACCTGCAAAACTCTGTCTCTAGCTAGTTCTCCCGCCTCTTTCAAAGTCATGTTCAAGGTATATTTGATGTCCTACTACTACCTTCGTCTTAGTTGTACCCTGCCTCGTACTCCAGGAACAATGCCGTCTATTATAGTTCTCTCTAAACCACTTTTAACGTGGTCAAAATATTTCATCTTCCAAGACATGCTATTTATGAGCCAATGTTTCTTGATTAGCAGGTCTTGTAAATATAGCAATTCAAAAGCGCGGAATAAATGAAGAATGGCACATTCTCAGATCTATCAAAATGAAAGAGTTATTGTTCTTTGGGTAAAGTAATGATGATAAAGTTGAAAAAGTACATCGTTCCTACAGGTAAAGTTTATTGAAAAGGTACATCGCATCTACAGGTAAAGTTTATTGAAAAGTAAACACATATGGCAACAAAAAGTGAAGAGATACTGGATAGATTAAACTGTTGGCATAAAAGTAAATGAATTAAAGAATTGGCTGCAAGATCTAAGGATGGGGCAGTTTTGAAGGACCATGACATAATACGTCAGATAGTTTGGTATTTAAGAGAGAGAAGGCGAGACACAGAGATAGAGATGTGGGGTGGGGGATAGGCACAAATAAACGAAGACAAAGTGGGAGAACATAATAGCGAGAGAGACAGAGATGAATGTCAGTTCTTTGGCACAACGTGAGAAGGCGAACCCGAATTTAAAAAAAGCACGCACAAATCGGATGTACTGGTCTACAGGTCTAACCGGCACAACGAACTCATGCTCTAAGGCGACAATTACATAACGACCCAAAGAGTGGTTGAACAAGTGGTTGAACAAGGGGTTGAACAAGTGGTTGAACATGTGGTTGAACGAGTGGTTGAACAAGGAGTTGAACAAGTAGGGCAAACAAAGAAGTCTCCGATACAATTGTTAGTTGCCATGCATTTTCAACTTATTTTGTTTATTGAGTTGATTCAACAGGGTGTTTCAAGATAAAAGCAGTTTCGCCAAGGGAGTAAATCTGGCATATTTTTTTTATTAAAATGAGAATGTTCAATAGCTCAAGTGGTCGAGACTTTTTGTGATAGTGTGTTATTATGGTGTGGGAAGGGCGATGAACAAATGTGACGAAAAGACGAGCTAGTCAGAACCGGTTTAAATTGTAAATAGACAAAACACTATGCGTACCTGGCAACTTTTGATTTGTCAATGGGGCTGCTTTTATCTTGAACACACAGTACTCTACATACATTGTGTCTCTTAAGGGTTTTGTTTTATCCTAACATTTCTCATATTATATATTAAAATGATAGTAAATTTGAAACCTGAACCAGAATATAGTGATATCAGATCAAACGGGGTGTAAACATGCAACAGTGCTACGCAGGAAGCCAAATAAGAATAGGAAAGCAACACTTAACTTGTGTCACCAGTCACCACGCGTTGATTGATAATACGGAGGAATCAATCGAAGCCCTTATGGACTAATTGGTTCGATGCGCATCGATGAGGATATGTATACCAAACTAAACGAAACTGAATTAACATGATCAGGTCTGGTTAGTCAAGGGATTCGTGTTTTAGTGTACTCATGTGGCTATAAAAGCTTTTGGCATAGTCATCAGATTCAACTGCTGGCGTTGGCAAGTGGTTAGAGCGTTTGATCTAGTCATCAGGTTAAACTGCTGGTATAGCCTAGGGGTTAGAATGTTTGACGTATTCATCAGGTTAAACTGCTGGTATAGTCAAGTAGTTAGAGTGTTTGACGTAGACATCAGATTAAACTGCCTGCGTAGCCAAGTGGTTAGAGTGTTTGATGTAGTCATCAGATTAAACTGCTGGCTTAGTCAAGTGGTTAGAGAGTTAACATCAAGTGGTTAGAGAGTTAACATCAAGTGGTTAGAGAGTTAACATCAAGTGGTTAGAGAGTTAACATCAATGTTGGTTAACATCATGGTTAGAGTTAACATCAAGTGGTTAGAGAGTTAACATCAAGTGGTTAGAGAGTTAACATCAAGTGGTTAGAGAGTTAACATCAAGTGGTTAGAGAGTTAACATCAAGTGGTTAGAGAGTTAACATCAAGTGGTTAGAGAGTTAACATAGTCTATTAGTTACACACCATAAGTAGACATGGATCGATCCATGCTTCCTTCACGATCCAGATGACTGAAATCTGGGCAGATGGCGCTCATAAGCCCGGGAGGGCAGGCCGTCTAAGGGTCGCTGCCCTAAAGAAAATAGCAGTCTGCTGCCTTGTGGGTTTTGGCTGGGGACAGCAAAAGGCTAAGGAGAGCGAACCCAGTAAACGCTGGTTCAAATCGAACACACCACCGAAGGATAAGCACCTGAACTCCAATAGGTACTGAAGGCTGTACACGTACATCCGTTCTTGATGTTTGGCTGCTTATATATCACAATAGAATGATAAAAGCGGCATAAGAACGATCGCGAGAGAGAGAGAGAGATGACTGAAATAAGTCCCTGACTCTTCGAGTTAGCAAACACAAGTTAGCGGTAAATATAACTGGCGATCTCACCTTGAAATACTAAGTCCTAGTGTTGTGAGGCCTTAAAATCTTTACACACCTGAGATATATAAGATGTAGTAGTACATTTGTCACCGTATATCTAAGATAAATCACAACAGAATAAATCACAACGATTGATTAAAACACTGGACCCGATTACTATGGTTAAGTTTGTCACAGTGAAAAACACAAACTCACTCAGTTCGCTTGTAATGAGTGCCAACGTTGAAAGCACGAGCATATAATACCAGACCCAGGTGAGGTTGGTGGTGGAAGGGGGAGGGTGGTGTGTGTGTGGTGATTTTTAACCCAACCCCTCCCCTCCTTCCTTAATACACCTTTGGATGTCTGACGACTAGTAACGAACTCAGCGTGACTGAGTTCCTGTACGCGAAGTTCACACGGCAATCGACAGACAGGACATGTGCGGCGCGCGCGGTTCAGGCTGCCTGGCCGCCTGGGGGTACCTGGTGATGGTTAACACAAATCTAAGACACCACTTAACGTCATTCGGAGTTTACAGTTCATTTGTTTGCTGCTTTGTTCTCTGTTTTCTTCTTTCGCTCACTCACTTATACACTACACTGTTTTTATTTGTGTGTCTCTCTGTCTCTCTCTCTCTGTCTCTCTCTGTCTCTCTCTCTCTCTCTCTCTGTCTCTCTCCATATGGCCCATTCATCAGGTACCACATCTTTGACAGAATATCGCTAGCCTCACAAAGAGACTGAGTATCAAGCACACACTACCGCCTCCGCCATCGGCATTTTCAAGGTTTTCATCACTACAATCATTCGTCCTTACAATCATCAATTCTTACAATCATTCGTCTTTACAATCATCAGTTTTTACAATCATCAATTCTTACAATCATCAATTCTTACAATCATTCGTTCTTACAATCATCAATTCTTACAATCATTCGTTCTTACAATCATCAATATCATTCGTCCTTACAATCATCAGTTCTTACAATCACCAATTCTTACAATCATTTCTTCTTACAATCATCAATATCATTCGTCTTTACAATCATCAGTTCTTACAATCATTCGTCCTTACAATCATCAGTTATTACAATCATCAGCTCTTACAATCATCAGTTCTTTTTACGATCATATTTTTTGCAATCCATGCATTCATTCCTAAGATCAAACGTTGTTCTATTTAATCATTCTTAAAAACAGCCGTTGTCCCACATATTCGTTCTTACAATCATCTATTATTCTGTCAATCCATTCTTGAATCAATCCATCTGTTCTTACAATCATCCTCTATTCTTTCAATCCGCTCTTGAATCAATCTATACTTCAATCCATGCTATTCTTACAATAATCCTCTATTATATCAATCCGTTTTTTAATCAATCCATACTTCAATCCATCTGTTCTAACAATCATTATTCTATCAATTCGTACTTAAATCAATCCACACTTTAATCCATCTGTTAGTACGATCATTCATTATTCTATCAATCCGTTCTTCAAGCAATCCATACTTCAATCCCTCCTTTCCTGCAGTAATTTTTTATTTCTTCCAACCATTCCTCCGTCAATCATAACTTCCATCATTCTATATTTATAACTATCCTCTCTTTATCTGACTGTTCCTTCATACATCCATTCTTCCATCAATCCGCGCTTCCATTCATTCGTTCATACCTCATCAGTTATTCTATTCATTTGTTCTTCCATACACCCGTAGGAGGTCCAATGACGTCAAGAGAAGAAAAACATGTTAGGATGAGGTTGCCATGGATATTTATAATTCAGATTAAAGTATCGTCCGGTTACATTCTGATATTGCTTCGGGGTAGTCATTTGTATCATGGTGTAGTCATTGGTATAGGTGTAGTCATGTGGTGTAGTCACGGGGAGTACGGTGTAGTCATGTGGTGTAGTCACGTGGTGTAGTCATGTGATGTAGTATTTTGGTGTAGTCACGTGGTGTAGTCATGGCGTGTAAACAAGTGGTGTTGTCATGTAGTACAGTTAAGTGATCTAGTCACGTGGTGTAGTCATATGGTGTAATCAAGTGGTGTAATCAAGTGGTGTAATCAAGTGGTGTAGCCAAGTAATTTGAGTGTTAATGTCGGTCGACGAGTGGTTAGAGTGTTGGTGTAGTCTAGTAATAGAGTGTTGGTGTTGACGAGTGGTTAGAGTGTTGGTGTTGACGAGTGGTTAGAGTGTTGGTGTAGTCAAGTAATTAGAGTTTTAATGTTGAAAAGTAGTTGGCTATATATAAAGCGAAAGCTGTGGGAATATACCTGGAGCTAATAAATGCTTCGATGTCAAAAAAACAAAAGCCATGAGACTACGTAGATTAAAGAGCGTCGGACTTGGGAAATAGCCATGGACTACGTAGATTAAAGAATGTCGACGTATGGAGAAAGCCATGAGACTCGTAGATTAAAGAGCGTCGGACTGCTATGGAGAACAAAAGCCATGAGACTACGTAGATTAAAGAACGTCGGACTGCATGGAGAACAAAAACCATGAGACTACGTAGATTAAAGAACGTCGGACTGTATGGAGAACAAAAGCCATGAGACTACGTAGATTAAAGAACGTCGGACTGTATGGAGAACAAAAGCCATGAGACTACGTAGATTAAAGAGCGTCGGACTGTATGGAGAAAAAGCTATGAGACACGGAAAGAAGTCGGACTGTAGGAGAACAAGCTGAGACTACGTAGATTAAGAACGTCGGACTGTAGAACAAAGCCATATCTACGAGATTAAAACGTCGGATATGGAAAATTAAAACAAACATAAAAGTGCATGATTACAGGAAATATCATTGGAACTTTTGTTAAACAAAAGACGTAAGGTTACAAAACAAATAAAAACCGATATAAACGCAACAGCCGTGAAATGGTTACGTAAAACAAAATACATAACCAGATATGTAAAACACAACAGCCGTGACAGGTTATTTAAAACAAAATACATAACCAGATATGTAAAACACAACAGCCGTGACAGGTTACTTAAAACAAAATACATAACCAAATATGTAAAACACAACAGCCGTGAAATGGTTACGTAAAACAAAATATATAATCAGGTCTGTAACTGGCTGATGTTACAAATAAGAATGGGAAAATTGAAATATTTTGGACATATAAAGAGACACGAAGGTCTAGAAAAACCATTATGGAACTAGGCATCCCGGCAAAGAGGAGAAGAGGAAGACCACGGAGAATATGGATTCAGGTTGTAACTGATGGTTTGAACATGACAGCTGGAGAGGTGGGACATCTGGCCTATCTGGCCTATGAGAGAGAGAGAGAGGAATTTCGAAGGACTGTTAAGGTGGTAAAGTTATGTTAGGACAAGCTACTTGATGATGATGATGAATCTGGTACGTAAAACACAACAAAAGTGACAGGTGACGTGAAACGAAATACCTGTCCAGATATGTAAAAGAATAGATGCGAGCAGATACCTCAAACAAAACACGTCAGCGTTTTGTAAATCACACGACATGAGACTGGTCGCAATACAATGACCGAGAGAGCGTGTATGTTACACGTAAACGCCACACAAACATGGCGATAAACAACAACAACAACACAGAGTACACAAGAGCTAGAATCGTTGCTGGTGTAACATAATATTAGTCTGTAGATTTATTGGCTTAGGTGTGGTTGAAACAGGTCGTAGCATCTCTTAAATGGTATGTCACTACATATGTTTCACGTGACGTACTAGCACTGGAAGTAAATAATTTATTATTTAGTGGAAGGCCTTCTTAAAAACATTGCAATTGACAATCAACGTAGAATATAGCGGTCCGTGTTAGTTTTTCAGAGAGACGGTAAAAGCATTAATTTTGATAACCAAATATAGAAGGAAGCATTAGCTGGTAAGGTAGTGTAAACAAAACATGAGATTAAACATGATTGGTGTTAATGATCGTCATGCGCAAATAGACAACGAGGACACATAAATAACCGACTTTAATTGTTATTGCGAAGCGACATATTTATCGCAATCTTTATATCTTCAATTAGGCTCATGTGGGCCGGGGCTCACAAGGGGAGCAAGGAATGGTAACACTGCGATCTACAGGGCATGTCGTAAGAGGCGGCTAATGTAGGGGCATAGGGAAACTACAATAGTAAAGAAAAAGTGTAGCAGAAATCGACGTGTTGGCCTATTGTAGGCGCATAACTGGCACAATGTATAATCGCTTTTAGGCTCAGACACAGCCAGCTATAAACTTATGGGCCTGCGGACTCGGGTAAAAATTATGGGAAATCAGACCACAACCGGTCACGTGACCTCGCATCCCAGTATTGTTGTATATAGACGAATTCATTTAAAATCAGCACAAAATGCTAAATCGAAGTTATATTAAGTGTTTAACAATAAGGAATATCAATATTATGAATATTTTTCACCAATAAATAACAATAGACTCACAGAATTGAGTAAAATTGCAAAAAGCTTGCAGTGTTCTATCAAACATATATAAATTCCAGCCCCTCAACTGAAACTATGTCAGGGTTTCCCCGTAATCCACAGGCCCATAAGTTTATAGTTGACTGGGGCTCAGATCACATACAAATCCCAAAGAGTGGTGTAACAAGCGGTCGATATGTAGAGTTCAAAGAAGAAGAAAGAAGAAGACCCTTTCTTTATATGTGTGATACGCCTTTGTCAAAAGTAGATACATGAACAAGTGCAAAACGGATCGCACTGATGACCGCCAGGCAGATGGTACATCTCTTTAGAAACGAGCACAACAGACGGGTGTACCATCTGTTAACCAAGTTGGAGATATGAACTTCCGACGAGTGTCACAGTCAAACAAAGAAAATAACAGCAAAAAATATGTTTCATAAACTGGTCTAAGTAAGAATTGAAGAGAAAGCATACGTTACTGTCACTGATGATATTATGAGAGCCGCGAAAGTGCAGTGGTAAGAGCATTTGCATGGTTATCGCGATGAAAATTATTTTTCAAATTTGATGATATCAGGTCAACCCAGACTCAATTAAATACTAGAGAAATAATTGGAAACAAAAGTGGCCGCAATGCTGTTGATCATATCCATCATCATGTGCCGTTGTCCAAAGGTAAACACAGCCACATATCATATTTTCAAACATACTCTATCGTTTGAGGGTCTCTGTGGCGTAGAGATTAGGTGCTCGCATATCGTTTCGAGAGTTCTTGTGCTCTAGATGGATCTCAGGTGCATTTCCACGTTTCGAGTCTCTTGTTGGTAAGATTCAGGTGCCTGCATATCGCTCTGAGGGTCTCTGTATTGGCGTAGAAATTGGTGTCATATCGTTTGAGAGTCTCTGTGGCGTAGAGATTAGGTGCTCGCATATCGTTTGAGGGTCTCTGTGGCGTAGAGATTAGGTGCTCGCATATCGTTTGAGAGTCTCTGTGGCGTAGAGATTAGGTGCTCGCATATCGTTTGAGAGTCTCTGTGGCGTAGAGATTAGGTGCTCGCATATCGTTTGAGAGTCTTTGTGGCGTAGAGATTAGGTGCTCGCATATCGTTTGAGAGTCTCTGTGGCGTAGAGATTAGGTGCTCGCATATCGTTTGAGGGTCTCTGTGGCGTAGAGATTAGGTGCTCGCATATCGTTTGAGAGTCTCTGTGGCGTAGAGATTAGGTGCTCGCATATCGTTTGAGGGTCTCTGTGGCGTAGAGATTAGGTGCTCGCATATCGTTTGAGAGTCTCTGTGGCGTAGAGATTAGGTGCTCGCATATCGTTTGAGAGTCTCTGTGGCGTAGAGATTAGGTGCTCGCATATCGTTTGAGAGTCTTTGTGGCGTAGAGATTAGGTGCTCGCATATCGTTTGAGAGTCTCTGTGGCGTAGAGATTAGGTGCTCGCATATCGTTTGAGGGTCTTTGTGGCGTAGAGATTAGGTGCTCGCATATCGTTTGAGAGTCTCTGTGGCGTAGAGATTAGGTGCTCGCATATCGTTTGAGAGTCTCTGTGGCGTAGAGATTAGGTGCTCGCATATCGTTTGAGAGTCTCTGTGGCGTAGAGATTAGGTGCTCGCATATCGTTTGAGGGTCTCTGTGGCGTAGAGATTAGGTGCTCGCATATCGTTTGAGAGTCTCTGTGGCGTAGAGATTAGGTGCTCGCATATCGTTTGAGAGTCTCTGTGGCGTAGAGATTAGGTGCTCGCATATCGTTTGAGGGTCTCTGTGGCGTAGAGATTAGGTGCTCGCATATCGTTTGAGGGTCTCTGTGGCGTAGAGATTAGGTGCTCGCATATCGTTTGAGGGTCTCTGTGGCGTAGAGATTAGGTGCTCGCATATCGTTTGAGAGTCTCTGTGGCGTAGAGATTAGGTGCTCGCATATCGTTTGAGGGTCTTTGTGGCGTAGAGATTAGGTGCTCGCATATCGTTTGAGGGTCTCTGTGGCGTAGAGATTAGGTGCTCACATATCGTTTGAGGGTCTCTGTGGCGTAGAGATTAGGTGCTCGCATATCGTTTGAGGGTCTCTGTGGCGTAGAGATTAGGTGCTCGCATATCGTTCCAAAGTTACTTGGTTCGCTCTCTAATGGAATCATCAGAATATTTTCCCACATATTCCTGATCTCATTGTTAATGAGATCGAGTCCCTAGTCCTATCGGAGACGGACGATAAAACGAAGGTCCCGTGTTCAATTTGAGCACGTAAAAGTTTAAAATTGAGGAAAAGGCTGGAAAGCAGCTACCCGGAAAAAATTCATAAGAAAGAATAAAAAAAAAAATTCCTACAATATATCTTTCCAGTTTAACAAAATTGCTTCGGGGTCCATCGCCGGTGCAACGGAGTTCACATACTGCTACTGAGGTCCTCCTGTATAAGAAAGAGAACGGAGCACACATGGTTACTCACGGAAGTGTAATGATGATGATGGTCCTATCAATCAATCAAGTAAAAAATAATCGTTTTTTGAATGAAAGGATCCGTATACACCAGTTTCAAGAACGTACAACCACAAAAGGAATCATCAAGAGGAAGGGGCATACCAACAAAAAGAAGGATTGATGGAGTTACAGACATCTTAAAACTCTACAATACCACAGCATATCAAGCGACCGAGCGTCCACTATCTTGGAAACCGATCATCAGTTAAATCTTCCACGTCTAACTGCGAAAAAAAGCAGAGAAGAACAAAAGAAAGAAAGAAGAAAGAAAGAAGAAAGAAAGTAGAAAAAAAGAATGAAAGGATCATATCAGGTTCAGGAAGAAATCACAAAAAAGTAACAACGGAATATACATTAATCATATTTGAAAATGCGGGGGATGGAAGAATAACAAAGACAATGATATTCTAAAAAAAATGTTAGTATAATGATGAATTTAGATGAGTGAAAAAATCCACACGGTTCAGAAAATCGTGAAAGATCAATTATAAATTAATGTAAAAAAATAAAATGGATCTTAGCTCATGGGTTGTGTTTAAATTGTATAAAGGACAAACACAAGTTATTGATTTGTCAAAGTTGAACAAGTAAAGGGGAAGAGAGGCAATGCTGAAGACAAAGAAATATAATTTCTGTGGCAGTGCAGGAAGTATTGAAGTTGTTGAAACTCTGAAATGAATCATTGTACGTAGTTTGTGGGAAAATATGACTGAAAATAGAACCGGAAATGACAATACTTTGTATTGAATATGCTGGTTAGGATTATGGATTATGTTGGAATATGTGAGGAATATTAATTAGCAGAGAGAGAGAGAGAGAGAGAGAAGTTGGGGTGTGGTTGTGGGATGAGTCTGTGTTAGTGCGTGCAGCAGTGTGAGTGATTGTGAGAGTGAAATAGGGAGAGAAGAATGTTTGATTGAGTAAAATTCAGGAAGATTTTATAATTAAGATTTTCACATCACCTCTTTAGGTTAAAGATTTTATAACTTAAGTATTTTCACATCACCACTTAAGTAAGATTTTATAACTAAGTATTTTCACATCACCACTTAGTAAGTTAAGATTTTATAACTAACAGTATTTTCACATCACCACTTAAGTAAGATTTTATAACTAAGTATTTTCACATCACCACTTAAGTAAGATTTTATAACTAAGTATTTTCACATCACCACTTAAGTAAGATTTTATAACTAAGTATTTTCATAACTTAGTAAGATTTATAACTAATATTTAGTCCAAAGAGCCAAATGGATAACATTCTGAGTTAGGTAAATGAATGGCACATGAAGGTGATATCAAAGTAGTACTAGAAAGAGTGAGATCAGTGGTACAGAAAGGTGAGATAATTTTAGCACATTAAAGAGTGAGATTAGTGGTACAAAAGAAATTGAGATCAGGTGGTACAAAGGTAAGAGTTAGTGAATGTACAGAAAGGTGAGATTAGTGGTACAGAAAGGTGAGATCAGTGGTACAGAAAGGTGGGATCAGTAGCACAGAAAGGTGAGATTAGTGGTACAGAAAATTGGGTGGATCAGTGGTATAGAAAGGTGAGATTAGTGGTACAGAAAGGTGAGATCAGTGGTACAAAAAATATAGAATGAATGGTAAGATAAGATGGGATAAATTGTGTAGAAATATAAGAAGAATAGTGCTTAAAAGTACGGATCACAGAAACAAAATTCGATTCTACTGTTAGAAATAAAAAGATAATAACGATAGAGAACGATAAGGTTTACAAAGAAAGGAAAATAAGAATCAAAAGATAAAAACAGGATTTTGATAAGACTTTTTAACGGTAACGTGTACTTTAATATTTGTGAATATTGTGTGATTAACACTATTTGTTATTACAACGTTGTAATGTTTATTTATTGAGTAGTTGGAATAAGTTATACATAAAAATTGTGATGTGTTTTATGGGGGCGTTTCGATATTATTGTAGAGTTAACCCTTGACCTTTGGTAATGCGAAGTTGAAAGTATTCCAAGCTTTTGTTAATAAATTATGACGAGTTTTAAAGGAGTGTCAAGAGCTATTTTTAGAGTTTGTTTGTATAATATACTAATATCACTCCCTTAGTGAATAGGTCAGGTTAGCAGCTGAACTGTTCAGATTCGGACTAGCAAGAACACGACGACAGAGCATGTCTGCACTCGATACGCAGACCTAAAAAGAAAGAGGTGGCCCACTTACACCAACGTCCAAGACAATCTGTACAGCGTGGGTGCCCGTGTGTTTCCGCGGCCCAGAAGTGAAGCAAAGAATAGTACCACTGTGACCCACAAAGCATGTCGTAAGATGTGACTGACGTAGGGGCCTTGGAAAGCTACCCTAGTACATACAACGCGTCGCTAAAATCGGATGTGCTGGCCTACTTATAGGCGCATAACTGCTACAGCGTACAATCGCTCTTAGGCTTAGATCACATACAAATCACAAAGAGTGGTTTAACAAGTGGTCGATATGGAGCTTTCAAAAAAGACGAAGTAGAAGTACAGCGGGGCTGACAACCTGAAGCAGATCTTTGCACACACGATCAATCACTGAAGTGCAATGATAATAATGTTGATATAATTCAATCATAAGAATCATATATAAGGATACAAAAAAGATAAATAATGAAAGGAACACTGGAGCAAGGCAAGAATGAAAAAGAAGGATAAGAATACAAGAACCAGATAAGTGATAAGAAAATAACAGAACCAGTGGCATAGACTGATGTGCGTTATGTGTACTCTCGTTCTTGAACCATTTTGCCTTACAATTTAGTTCATGCTTTGGTATCTTTTGATCATTTATTCTCAAGGAATGTGCAACATCTCTCCATCTTCTCCCGATATAACAGTTGTTACTAGAGTTGACCAGACATTTCTCTGATTTCATCACGATTTCTAAATGCATCACAAGATAAGGATACATTTATATGTATGAATAATTTCAGAACTCTATTTAAATAAGACAGTCAAAGAAGAGAACAGTTAAGAGAGAAGAAGAGAGAAAGAAGAAAGTAGAGAGAGAGAAAGAGAGAGAGAGAAAGAAGAAAAGAGAGAAAAGAGAAGAGAGAAAGAGAGAGAAAGAAGAGAGAAGAAAGAGAGAGAAAGAAAGAGAGAGAGAAGAGAAAGAAAGAGAAGAGAGAGAGAGAAAGAAAGAGAGAGAGAGAAGAAGAGAGAAAGAGAGAGAGAGAAGAAAGAGAGAGAGAGAGAGAAGAGAGAGAGAGAAAGAAAGAGAGAGAGAGAGAGAAAAAGAGAGAGAGAGAGAAAATAAATACAAGTAAGTGAGAGAGTGGTATATATTGAGAGAGCGAGTGGGAGGTAGTGAGAGAGTGGTATATATTGAGAGAGCGAGTGGGAGGTAGTGAGAGAGTAGTATATATTGAGAGAGCGAGTGGGAGGTAGTGAGGGAGTGGTATATATTGAGAGAACGAGTGAGAGATAGAGAGAGAGTGGTATATATTGAGAGAGCGAGTGAGAGGTAGAGAGAGTGGTACATATTGAGAGAGCGAATGAAAGAGTGGTATATATTGAGAGAGTGAGTGAGAGATAGAGAGAGAGTGGTGTATATTAAGAGAGCGAATGAGAGATAGAGAAAGAGTGGTATATATGGAGAGAAAGAGTGATATGTATTGAGAGAGCGAGTGAGGAGTGAGAGAGCTATATCTGTCGAGAGAGCGAGTTAGTGAGTGAGAGAGGGAACATATTGCAAGAGAGATATTGAGATAATTATAGATTATGAGTGAGAAAGGGAGTGTGTAATAAAGAGTGAGATAGTGTTAGATTGTGAGAGAGCGAGTAAGAGAGTGAGATAGCCAGTGTAATGGTGATATTTTTGAGAAAGGGAGTGAGAGAGTGAGGAAGAAAGGAATATATTGTAAAAGAGCGAGTAAAAAGAGTGCGATAGGGAGTGAGAGTGTGATATATTGGGAGAGAGCGAGTGAGAGAGTGTGAGAGTGAGTTAGAATAAGTGTGAGAGTGTACGACAGTGAGTGAGAACGCGTTGGAGACATATATCATTAACACAGACATACTAAATAAATAAAGAAAGAAAAAAAAATGTAATGACAGAATGAAGCATATTACGCATTTTGTTCTCACTTCATTCCAATCTAAACTACACAGCGAATCATATCATTATTACAAAAATAGTGCCACGTGAATGAATGGGAGAGAAAGCGAGGGATGGGAGGAGAGGCGTGTATACATTTCCAGAAATAGATTAATTGATGAGAAACCCATTAATGACAAACAACGCAGAACTTGGACAGTGTTAGAACTAAATAATAGGAGTGAATCATATATCAATGAGGGACTAGGAGGATGAGGGTGGGGGAGGGACGAGATGAAGATATGAGGAGAAAGATATAAGGAGGGAGTTATGGGGAGGATATAAGAGACAAGATATGAGGAGGAAGATATGAGGAGGAAGATATGAGTAGGAAGATATGAGGAGGAAGATATGAGAGGAAGATATGAAGAAGAAGATATGAGGAGGAAGATATGAGGAGGAAGATATGAGGAGGAAGATATGAGGAGGAAGATATGAGGAAGAAGATATGAGGAGGAAGATATGAAGAGGAAGATATGAGGAGGAAGATATGAGGAAGATATGAAGAGGAAGATATGAGGAAGATATGAGGAGGAAGATATGAGGAGGAAGATTTAAGGAGGAAGATATGAGGAGGAAGATATGAAGAGGAAGATATGAGAAGGAAGATATGAAGAGGTAGATATGAGGAGGAAGATATGAGGAGGAAGATATAAGGAGGAAGATATGAGGAGGAAGATATGAGGAGGAAGATATAAGGAGGAAGATATGAGGAGGAAGATATGAGGAGGAAGATATGAGAAGGAATATATGAGGAGGAAGATATGAGGAGGAAGATATGAGGAGGAAGATATGAGGAGGAAGATATGAAGAGGAAGATATGAAGAGGAAGATAGTAGGAAGATATGAGAAGGAAGGTATGAAGAGGAAGATATGAGGAGGAAGATATGAAGAGGAAGATATGATGAGGAAGATATAAGGAGGAAGATATGAAGAGGAAGATATGAAGAGGAAGATATGAAGAGGAAGATATGAAGAGGAAGATATGAGAAGGAAGATATGAGAAGGAAGATATGAAGAGGAAGATATGAGGAGGAAGATATGAGGAGGAAGATATGAGGAGGAAGATATGAGAAGGAAGATATGAGGAGGAAGATATGAGGAGGAAGATATGAGAAGGAAGATATGAGGAGGAAGATATGAGGAGGAAGATATGAGGAGGAAGATATGAGGAGGAAGATATGAAGAGGAAGATATGATGAGGAAGATAGTAGGAAGATATGAAGAGGAAGATAGTAGGAAGATATGGAAGTGAAGATATGAAGAGGAAGATATGAAGAGGAAGATATGAAGAGGAAGATATGAAGAGGAAGATATGAAGAGGAAGATATGAAGAGAAGATATGAAGAGGAAGATAGAAGAGGGAAGATATGAAGAGGAAGATATGAAGAGAAGATATGAAGAGGAAGATAGAAGAGGAAGATATGAAGAGGAAGATATGAAGAGGAAGATATGATGAGGAAGATATGAAGAGGAAGATATGATTAGGAAGATATGAGGATACATAAAATCATGTATCCTTTGTAAAGTTATTGTTGGTGATGCAGAGTAAGAGGTTGGTAAAGAATCTCTGTAGAGTAAAGTTATTGTTGGTGATGCAGAGTAAGAGGTTGGTAAAGAATCTCTGTAGAGTAAAGTTATTGTTGGTGATGCAGAGTAAGAGGTTGGTAAAGGATCTCTGTAGAGTAAAGTTATTGTTGGTGATGCAGAGTAAGAGGTTGGTAAAGGATCTCTGTAGAGTAAAGTTATTGTTGGTGATGCAGAGTAAGAGGTTGGTAAAGGATCTCTGTAGAGTAAAGTTATTGTTGGTGATGCAGAGTAAGAGGTTGGTAAAGGATCTCTGTAGAGTAAAGTTATTGTTGGTGATGCAGAGTAAGAGGTTGGTAAAGAATCTCTGTAGAGTAAAGTTATTGTTGGTGATGCAGAGTAAGAGGTTGGTAAAGGATCTCTGTAGAGTAAAGTTATTGTTGGTGATGCAGAGTAAGAGGTTGGTAAAGGATCTCTGTAGAGTAAAGTTATTGTTGGTGATGCAGAGTAAGAGGTTGGTAAAGATTAGGTTTTCGCATCCCGTTCCAAAGATACTCGGTTCGCTCCCTCGTGGAACCATATAGATATTTTCCCAGAGATTCCTGATCTCAGTGTAGGTGAGATCGAGTTTCTAGTCCTATCGGAGAACCATAAAACTTAGGTCCTGTGTTAAAGTTGAGCACGTAAAAGAACTCCTGCCAGTTCAAAATAGTGAAGAACAGGCTGGAAAATCCCTACCCTAGTAATAATTCATTAGATTTGCACCATCGTCTAAACTACATCGGGACTCTTGCCGGTGCTGCAGAGTTCGTGCACTGCCGTTAAGTAATTCTTGTGTAAGATAGAGAACGGAGCACACATGGTTACGCACCGAAGTGCAATGACGGTAGTCCAACCAATTAATCAATTAAACACTGTTATACAAATTATCTTAATTGTATCATTACTCAGAATGATTTTTACAGCAGCCTCCCTCTGGGGAACGATGATTCTCAAATGGACAAGAATTACATGAACTCTTCAGTGCCCCAATCCCAGAGTAAAATTCTCTTCCTCCGCAGACACTGCGCCGAAGCACGGGATTGTTTTTTTTACTAAAGAACAAAGAAAAAAGCAAATACGTTAGTAGAAATATCATGGACCAACTTACTGACCTACCAACGTTAGATCTACTCATTCAATACTTAGTTATAAAATAAAATCAATTAAGAGCTGGCAACTGATTCAAATACAAAACTGCTGCGCAATGAAAAATGATGTGAAAACCAATCCAACAACTTGAATCTAAAATTAATTTAAAGGAAGGATCAAAGTGGTAATGACATTGTGTTGGAATAGAAAGTAGTAAATGGTGCCAGAAGAAACAACTGGAACTAATTAAGAGAGGAAGAGATGTCTTAAAATATCATTATTTTTTTAGCGGAGAATATTTTGTGTATGATTTTTTTTTTACTTTGACTTTTCTAAGCGATGATGGATGAATATTTAGGATTGGTTTATAAACCAATTAAGATTTTTATTTTGTTATGTTCGCTCACTATGAATTTAGAAGTAGTAATGATGGCTAATATGATACATCTAAGGCTTAATAGCGTAGTGGTTTGTGCACCAGTTTCTTCGGCACGAGGTCCAGGTACAATTCTACAGGGGAGGGAGGTGGGGGAGGGTTTCCCCGACCGCATCGGTTCTCATATCAACTCAGCCTCAACTGTGTACCAGGAAAAGCAATATGAGGTAAAGGCGACCGGAATAATTTTGGCCCCATCGCCCATCGAGTGCCGACGGTCAATTAACAATACGGGCGCCCGTGTATTACCTGGGCTCGCAACTGGAGCAAAGAATAGTAACACTGTAACTTACAAGGCATGTCGTAGAAGCGACTGAGGTAAGGGTCTAGGAACGTCGCAGAAATCGGATGTGCATGTATGCGCATAACTGGCACAACATACAATCGCTCTTAAGCTCAGATCACATACAATTCACAAAGAGTTTATTTAACAAGTGGTCGATATGGAGGACTCGAAGACGAAGAAGAGGAAAATACGGGTCCCAAAACCATATTCCCCAATATACCTCCAGGAAGGATAAAATGTTTCTCCCTACTTAAGTGTTGAGGTAAATCTCCCTACATAAGTGTTGAGGTAAATCTCCTTACTTAAGTGTTGAGGTAAAATCTCCCTACTTAAGTGTTGAGGTAAATCTCCCTACTTAAGTGTTGATGTAAATCTCCTACCTAAGTGTTGAGATAAGTTCCCTACTTAAGTGTTGAGGTAAATCTCCTACTTAAGTGTTGAGGTAAATCTCCTACTTAAGTGTTGAGGTAAATCTCCCTACTTAAGTGTTGAGGTAAATCTCCATACTTAAGTGTTGAGGTAAATCTCCCTACATAAGTGTTGAGGTAAATCTCCTTACTTAAGTGTTGAGGTAAAATCTCCCTACTTAAGTGTTGAGGTAAATCTCCCTACTTAAGTGTTGAGGTAAATCTCCTTACTTAAGTGTTGAGGTAAATCTCCATACTTAAGTGTTGAGGTAAATCTCCCTACTTAAGTGTTGAGGTAAATCTCCTTACTTAAGTGTTGAGGTAAATCTCCATACTTAAGTGTTGAGGTAAATCTCCCTACTTAAGTGTTGAGGTAAAATCTCCCTACTTAAGTGTTGAGGTAAGTCAGATTGACCAATTATTGTTAAATTCATGAAATTGTTTAATTAATTATTGTTTATTGATAACGGGAATAATGTTTCACTGAACTCTGACCCGCCCAGAT
Organism: Arion vulgaris; assembly: GCA_020796225.1. Lineage (NCBI taxonomy): Eukaryota > Metazoa > Mollusca > Gastropoda > Stylommatophora > Arionidae > Arion > Arion vulgaris. The sequence continues at coordinate 31,970,507 of CM036767.1, forward strand.
GAGTAAATAGTGATTGTCAGAAAATGAAGAGGTGTAGATCACATAGATTCCATAGTTCATCCACATGTTCATGATTATATAGGGGACCCTCGCCGGTGCTACGGAGTTCTACACGGTCACTGAGTAAGAAAGAGATACAAGAACACATGGTTACTCGTCGAAATGCAATGATGTCCTATCAATCAATTAATCAATTAATCAATCAATCAAGAATATAGATCTTTAATTCTGCTGGCTAAGATTGTTTCTGTCAAAAATTCGTATCAAAGAGAAGCAAAAGACCAACAATTTCACACCAAAAAATGAGATTACTTAAGAGTTACAAATCAACAACAGTACTAACTAGCACTATCTAGATAAAGAGAAGTGATATTGTTTCGATTCCGAACTGGACACAATAGACTGAGAAGTCACCTACACAGACTAAGACTGGCGCCATCACCCACAAGTGCATGTGGGCAGACAGACGAAAACATCTTGCAAGATTGTCATCTGATGAATCAACTGTTCACACTGCAACATAAGCGGAAATGAATACGCCGACAAGCTAGCTAAAGAAGGCGGGCGACTACCTTAGACTGATCTCGAGATCAGTTATGAGGAAGCCAGAACAACCATCGGCTGGCACTATAAAGACAAATGGACAAAAGACCATCCTCAGTACAACAATAGCGACGGGTACTATGGTCTGTCTCGTAGTGAACAAGTTGCTATACTCCACCTTCGTACCAGCCACAACAAGCCCCACATGTTTAACAAATTTAAAATTGGCACAACTAGCCTGTGCCCCTGCAAAAAGGCGGACATGACGGCAGAGCACGTACTGCAAGATTGTCAACTGATAGTAGGTATAAGAAAAGAAACCTGGCCCCAAAACACAGAACTTCGCGAGAAGCTGTACGGAGGAACAGAGTCCCTTAAAAACACAGTAAAATTTATGATAAAAGTTGGTTCATCAGTCTAGGCTGTGATCGCGAGAGAGAATCAAATGTGGAAAGAACACTGGCCAACAGAGACAAACATTCATGCAAAGCTGTTTTCAAGAGTTGAGGAGCTACCAAACACAACAATATGCAACCATAGCCGAACTCATTGTCTAGAAAACAAGAAAGCGAAGAAGAACAACAATCAGTACTGATAGATAATTAAACATTGCATGATTTAACCTGATTGATTGATAGGACAATCATTGATAAGACTCCCTTCAGTGAGTAGCCATGTGTGTTCCGATCTCTTTTTCTTACGCAGGAAGATCTCAACAGCAGTGCACGAACTCCGTATCACTGGCGAGGGTCCCAGATGTAATTTTGAAGATGGTGAAGATATTTTTGTAGGAATTTCATTTCTAATCTTTTCTAATGAATTTTGCCCGGGCATCGGCTTTCCAGCCTGTTCTTCTCGATTTTGAACTGCAAAGGGCTCTTTTGCGTGCTCGAATTTAACACGGGACCTACGTTTTGTCTCCTATAGGACTAGGAACTCGATCTCACCCAAACTGAGATCAGGGATCTCTGATAAAATATCCAGATGGCTCCACAAGGGAGTGAACACATAATCTCTACGCCACGTAGACTGTTGTACTAGTAAGAAGGCTCAGCAGATGGTTCAAGGTCAATTCAAGTGTTCTACAGCGTGGCCAACGTTACTAACTGGCCACAGCGCGGACGGCAATATTGCCATGTGACGTCACAGGCTGAGGCAGTGTATTCTCACAGACTAACTATTGACTGTTACTATTGGGAAACACTGATCTAGACAATACATCTTGCAGATGTTAGAAACTTGTTGTTGGATGCATGTGTGTATTACAGAAGATGTTTTCTGATAAGTAGCTATAGTTGTTGCTCTCACATACTATTTTAGTTTAATTTTATACAGAATACTTAGATTAATTTTAAATATATAACTATTGTACCCATCAGCTTATGGTAGTCTCTCTTCAGTTATCCATGAATAAGTAAGCTACATGTTTGCACAACACCACATCTTGATTAGCACATAAACTAACATCACTTATCAGTAATCCACGAATTAGTCAGTCACAAATTTGCACATCACCACAGCTTGATTAGCACAGAAACTAAACAGTATTACATAAATATATTTATCTACTACTGAATTTTGCTACTTTCCTTTTTGTGAAGAAGCAGTTTGCTGAACATTGCATTGATCATTCCTTATTTTTCCTTAATTGTTGAGGAAAATGTTAGCAAATGTTGGAACCGCGGACAATAAAATTTTTCTTTTTGAGCTCACGAGATTACATCAGTACTGTCTAATGAGAATTTTATGTAGCTGGCAGTTACAATTTGTATGACAATCTCCTTCTGGTTTGTCGTGACCAAGAACTTATCTTCATAGTCAGATGATATCGGCTTTTGAACAACTATATGATATGAAGCAGAGAACAGTGAGATCTTGTGATAGATACTTCAGTCCACCCCTATCTATTAAATATGTGTAGTTAAATGAAACACCATTTTTATTACATTATGTCGAAGGAGATCAATAGTCTACATACCAACTTTATTACATTATGTCGAAGGAGATCAATAGTCTTTGACATAGCCCACCTTTTATTACATTATGTCGAAGGAGATCAATAGTCTACATACAACTTTTATTATCGATAATATGTCGAATGAAATAATGAGTCTACATGACAACTTTTGATACATTATGTCGCAAGAGATCAATAGTCTACATGCCAACTTTTGTTACATTATGTCGAAGGAGATTAAGTCTATGTGACAACTTTTGATACATTATGTCCGAAGAGATCACTAGTGATACAGGATAACAAGGAAAACAAAATTCTGTGCCAATCAATTTTCACAACACTACAACTTGATTAGCACATAAATTAAACAGTATTACACAAATATATTTATCTACTACTGAATTTTGCTTCTTTCCTTTTTGTGAAAAAGCAGCTTGCTGAACATTGCATTGAACATTCCTGATTTTATATCATTGTTGAGGAAAATGTTGGAACCGCAGACAATAAAATATTTCTTTTGAGCTCCTAATCACATACAGTACTGTCTAATGAGAATTTCATGTAACTGGTAGTTACAATTTGTATGACAGTCTCCTTATGGTTTGTCGTGGCTAAGAACTTATCTCCATATCCAGATGATATGAGGACAGATCAGGTTCAATTTAATATGTCATAAATGCAAAACACTGAGTGTTATACCCTTTTCTGTTATCTTTAGTTCTGACCAGATGGAACTGCTCAGCTGGGAATTGGAGTGTTTTCTCTGGCACAAAACTAATGCTTGTTGTGGATGATAAACTAATTGCTTCAACAGATTATCATGTGCCATTGTCATGTAATAGTCAATAGTTGGTGCTCTTCTAAATCTTTTCATGATTTGCATGGACAAGAGGTTTTCAACATGAAACCATCTCTCAATTTTCACTATTTGACAGCCAGTTAAAGGAACTCTTATCTATGGAAACTTTCTTTAGGTGAACAGTAAAAGACATGTCTTGATCTATTTTAATACTGAGTCCTATAGCTGGTGCTTTCAATAATTATACAATAGAATATGTTCCTTGTCTACATTTCAGTACACAACACTTTCTAGGCAGCGTTATTTTGTTGTTATGTTTATTAAAGAAGGTAATTGTTAAATTATACACATATAATTATAATCGTAATTTGATCTACATTTTGGTACACTTTACTTACTAGCTAGGCATCGTTATTTTATTGTTATGTTTACAACACTGACAACAGTTAGGTTTACTGAAGAAGGTACTTGTTAAATTATCTTATATTATACATATATAATTACAATCGTAATTTGATCTACATTTTGGTACACAGCACTTACTAGGCATCGTTATTTTGTTGTTATGTTTACTAAAGAAGTCTGTTTGAGTTCGTATGTTTACTAAAATGTCCATATGTTTACTAAACACGTTTGAATAATCAGCCTCACCCTCCATCTTGAATAATATAGCGCTTCGGCCAGTAGTTACGTTGGCCCAAAGTCTACAGGTGTCTATTACGTCGCCATTGCTATTCCTCGTTGTTATCGACTTCGTAATGAAGTAGACACATGAAGATGGTGGAAGAGGAATTATCTGAGGACTAACGAAGAGACTTGAAGGTAAACTGTAGACGGAGAAAGAGGAGAGGCGAGAACGATCTGGAATGAACTAAACTGGTTTGAGCAACACGGATTTGATTGAAGGAAATTTGTTGGTGCCTTAACCTTCACGGAGAAAATAAGAAGTGAGAGAGAAATTGTATATGAAGGATGCTACAATTACGACACACTCTGAGAAGGAGCTACAGTAAATAATATCTACATTCTCTGATTTCGCTGTTATCATCTAGTAGCTTGTCCCTTCCGGAACATGACTCCCATGACAGCAGTCCTGAAAAAAACCTCTCTGTTCTGTGCAAGTTGACCGGCGTCAGCAGCAGTCATTATCAGGTCGTCAATGACATCTTGCACCCATCGTCTTCTAGGTCTTCCTCTCATTCTTTTACCAGGCACCATCCCCCCAAAATGATCTTCTCTAGGAACTCATATCGTTTGATGTATCCGAAATATTTAATTTTCCTTGATGTTATGCTCTTTAATAGCCAACTCCCTTTAATATCAAGCAGTTGCAGAACATAAACATTTGTTCTTTTCTCCCTCCATGATATTCTAAATACTCTTCTGCAGTTTCGCTGTACATATTAAAATAAGCCAGCACAATTAAGTTCTCAACTTCAAATACTTGTAATATTCTTTGAAAACCTAAAACTACACAAAACATATCAGATGTGGCTCTCAACGTTTCAAATTGCAAACAAAATGCCAGGTAAGGAAATAAAAGTGAACGAACTTTGTTTTATCTTGTTGGAAAAAGTATCTATTGTTTTAAATTGAATGTTAGAAATAAAAAGAATATTATGTAATCTAGATTGTTGAGTATACTGTACCTGGCCAAATGTTTATGCAATTAAAACTAACGATAGCTCTTATTGCTCTGAACTAAGGTTTTCGGGTTTCATCAATTGATGTTTTTTTCACATGTTCCCACTTCATTTTATGCAAGGTCAAGGTATTCCAGACTGCTAAGAGAGTTCAAGATGTCTGCGGCAAAGCACTTTAATGTGTATATTCCATTCTTCCAGACTCGAGAAAGTCTTTTAGAAAAGAAGAGATTCAGGGTTGCGAGTCCCACTCGCTGACCAGACTGAGAGAGATGGGTGTCAATGTTGCTACAGCCCGAAAAGAACGACATACCAAATATGCAAAGAGATTGATTAATCAATATCAAACTGGTGTGTTGGGCCGTTGGACACTTCTGGATTTGTTGAGGCGGAGATTGGGGCACCTATGGACGTGTCCGGAGTGCTATGATGATAATCCTCTGATAACTGATTCCATTCTGATCAGATAATTTGCTATTTCTTCTTCCTCAAAGTTAAGCTGTATGGATTACAGATTTGTTATGAGAGGAGGGAGGGTCTCAGTGACGAAGTGGTTACGCCATTTTTCTTGCATTCTGAAGGTCGTGTGTTCGAATCCGAACGGGTTCACGGATCAGTTTTCCCGGAGATCCTTTGGATTATTATTAGAGCTATGGAGGACCAGACGGCATGACCAATAATAATGAAGATGATTTGTTCCTAGTGAAACATCGGGCTGCAACTGTTTCTCTTTATCGAGTTCTATTCTGGGTTGCCTTCTTCACCACTGCCCATTGAGGTTTCAACCTTACTGAATCCTTTCTCGCCCGAGTGGTTGCCGGGGTCCAAATTTGGGGTGTAAAGAATAGACCCACTGTTACCTGCCACGCATGTCGTAAGAGGCGACTAAGGAGGTTTGGTTGAAATCGGATGCATGTGTCCGCTAGGGAATGCTAACCCAAAACAAATGCTTGCAGAAAGCGGATGCATCAGGCCGTAAGGCGCATAACATGGTGCAACGACCACTTACAATGAGGAATAGGATAACGGATTTTACGGTCGCCAATCTACCTCGGAGATTTAGCCACGCAGTAAGAATGTCAGACCTACCATCACGAGGGTGGCCAAAACTTACTGCTGGAAGAGGTCGGCACAAACGGGAAGCAGAAATCATAGCAATTATATCCTACAGAACTGCCCCCAGTATGCAGACTTGAGAAGAAAGAGGTGACCCACTTACACTAGCGTCCAAGACAAACTGTATGGAGTGCTGATAATCTGAGGCAGACGGTTGCCTTCATTAGAGAATCTGAAATCCCAATCTAGTGTGAACGCAGAAGAAGAATCCTTTCTCTGTATTACTTAATTAGATATTATTTTACCTCTCCACTTTTCTGTTACCTTGTGAATTTCTGTTTAGTCTTTCCTAAGTTTAAGTCTAATCAATCACCTTTATATCTGTCACCTTCAGCTCGCTTACTTTGTGACTTTATCTTGTCCACAAATCTATCATTTCATCTTTTCTCCACTGTTTCTCGACAAAAACAAAACAAACACAATGATGCAATTAGACATTTTGATCTGTGCATGACAACAAGGATTGGACAAGGGTTCAAACAAGTAGGTTTCTAGGACAAGATAAGCCAGGCCAGGAAACAATATTGATATCCAGTCATTCGAAATATTCATACCCTGGACTCGATCTCTATTTGTCGCCCCTGATCTGTCTAATATTTGTTCTATTAGATTCAGATAGACAAGAAAATATAGTCTGTCCATTAATTCGTGAGCACGTTTGAAATTGATTTTCTCGAAAACTACCTGTTGGATCTCAGTGATTTTTGCAAGCAGCCTTAGAATATCCATGACGCTAGAGAAATATTTTTTTCCAAGAAAATTTGATGTAGTTTGAAATATTTCTTCTTCAGGTTATATTAAAATCAACCTCACCGGATTGTACATAATAGTAACAGATCTACGGTACACAGACGCGTTGTTCTAAAAATACATTATGGTAACATATAAATATCGTGAGTATACAACAATTTCACGAAATCCCGTGCACCTAACCCAGTCGACTTTGAAAGCGGAAAGCATATGACGTTATAATTGGGATACCGTTGTATAGTTATAGGCGTATCTCGCTATTTGTATGAAGCTATTGTATCATATTTGTTGGCTTATCAAAACTGACATTGATATCACATTCATAATGAGTCTGAAGTGCACATTTATAACAATGCAGAAGGTTACAGTTTTACTATACCAACACTTCCGTAGGGAATCTAAGAGAGGTCATCTATATTGCGATATTCATAACCCTGAGAAACGAGCGCAACTGGCGCTTGGTCTGAATAGAGAATCCTTTTCCCGATGGATTAAACAGGACACAAAGTACACTAATGTCAAGCAAGGACGGAAAGAACAATTGACGACTTTGACATAGATGTCATAAGACGGAGCTCTTGAAAATGTTTGCGACAAATCAACTTGTTACTTCTCAGGAAACTGAAATTAAAACTGCAATCAGATTGCAGCATAGACATTTCTAAAAGTACTCTATGAAAAATTGTAAGAGCCGCCGGCTTCACCTTCAGAAAAACTATAGGCGGCAGGAATATTATTTGTGAAAAGCCACATTTAATTGCTGCCCGAAGTAAATACCAGAGGCAGATCCGTGAGCGACGGAGGCAAGGCTATGATATTGTATATTTGGACGAATCCTGGGTCAATGCTCACCACACCAATGCTAAAGAATGGCAATCAGTAGACGGTGAACAGAAAAGAAAAATACCAAGCAGCAAAGGCCAGCGTATTATACTAACACATGCAGGAAGCAGTGAAGAAGGTCTTGTCCATGACGCTGGACTTATTTTCCAATCAAAAGTACCGACGGTAGGGACTACCACACAGAAATGAATGGACATATTTTCAGGCACTGGATGGAGAAAGATCTACTTCCAATTCTAAACAGACCATCATGCTTGGTAATGGATAATGCATCCTACCACAACGCAGTATCAGCGGAAGACAAAGTACCAACTGCATCAAATACAAAAGATCAAATTAGGACTTGGCTTGCTAAGGAAAATGTCAGCTTCGATGATACATATTTGAAACCGAGTTGTTGCACCTGGTGAGGATGACAAATAAGACAAAGGTGTTTCATATTGACAAAATCATTGAGGAATACGGCCACACGTCTTTGCGACTACCTCCATATCCTGCTCAATCCGATAGAGCTTGTCTGGGCTAAAGTAAAGGGCAAGTTGCCGAACAGAACAGGACGTTTAAAATGTGTGATGTTGAAGTTCTGACACGTGAGTCCTTCTCAATGATAGACATGCAGTTCTGGAAGAAGTGTGTTGAACATGTGCTCCGAGAGGAAGACGAGTACTGGCACCGAGATGGATTACAATTTGTCCAGCCAGTAACAATTATCAACCTCATGGAATCGTCAGATTCGGGATGATACAAATCATATTTTGATTACAGACTGAGAAATAGCAACGTATACATTTCCATATCCAAATGCGTCTACCATCATACAATTTGTGGTGAAGTTAAGACACCCTGGGGTCTAATGGTGACCGAAGGGGAGGACTAACTGTTGCATATTGTATCCAAGTTCACGATTGCACATAAAGGGCAACACACTTAATTACTTGACCTATCAAGTTAATATGGAGATACACCTATGAATAGAATTGACATGGACAAATTCTAGGATACTGTAAAATCTAAAATTTGAGCCCCGTATTTGCAATTGTCATAAAAGATCAAAGGAATTCGGCGATGTGCAAAATCCGTAGCATCTATGGACTACTGGTTAGCTTTATTTTAGCGTCATGGATATTCTAAGGCTGCATGCAAAAATCACTGAGATCCAACAGGTAGTTTTCGAGAAAATCAATTTCAAACGTGCTCACGAATTAATGGACAGACTATAGTAGTATGCTTACAATACTATACTACCACTATTCTACAGGGTGTTTGTAAAGTTTCACAACACTTCTTATGTAAGTCAACATGGAAAATAAAGTACATGACGTTATCAAAAAATGTGCTTTGCAAAATAGTGCAATTAGACACAATAGTTACTGCTTTGGTTTTCTGTTGTTTTTGGTAAACTGGAAAAAATAAATCCAATATTCATTATAGCAGATGTTGGAAATATCCACAGCGGGCTTCAAGATATGTCTGTACACGTTTCTTCATATTGTCAAATATTATTTCTTCAGTTGAAAATACCATTATGGTGTGAGTGAAAAGAATTACCCCAGCAGATAACAGTACTTCACTGCAAATTGCGTCACAATTGACTATGGAACACCCTTTTTGATGACGTCATATACTTTGTTTTTCACCTTTGTTCTACATATAAAGTGTTGTGAGACTTTACAAACACCTTGGTACTACGCTACTACTTTACTACACTATTGAACTGGGTAACAGAGTTAAGTGAAGACCCAGGAACACATGAAGGTGGGAGATGGAAGCGGAATGCAAGAAAATGGGACGGGAAAGAATAGAGAGATCTGGAAAATATGGCATTGAATAGGAGAGCTTGGAAGACCTTGGTTGCTGACCTATTCCTCCCTAGGGGTCAAGGCTGAGGAAGAAGACACTACAACATTGTTACACTACTACAGCTAGGCAATAGGTGCCGTAAGAAATAAGGATTTGTGATTCGAATCCTGTGTTTGGTAATATTTTCCCGAAGCCCCTAATACTTGTACACTTTTTATCTTCTTTCTTTCTTTCTCGAATCCTGTATGCCTCACAGCGTCAGGTCAGGAAGAGATTTCTAAAAAGGCCCTAGTATGCGCTTTGTAAATAGTCTCTTTCGTAGGCTCTATTATCTCTGAGGTCTATCTTTTGCGTGGCCGGCCTTTTGCTTTGTACCCATTGTATCGGAGCAGTTAATAGCGATATTGCTCTTAGTATTGCTCTTAGAGGTGCACTGTCTGATGGTAATCTGCTTACGTGGCCGAACCATTTAATTTGTTGTTTCTTTATGAAGTCTAGTACTGATGTTGTACCCACTTTTTCCTGATGTCTTCATTTCTCATTCCGTCTCTTCTTGTTACACCCAGCATTCTGTGTACACACTTCATCTCTGTTGTGACTAGTTTTCTTCTATCGTTTGTTGTCAGCGTCCAGGTTTGCCACTTGTAGCATAATGTGGGGAGAAAGATTGTGTTGAACATTGCTCTTTTTGTGTTCATGGTGACGTGTTTGCATCTTAAAATTGGCGCCATTTGCCCTATCATTTGATTTGCTTTGTTGCATCTGTGTTGAATTTCATTAGTTATTCTTCCATTTGCTGAAAAAATTATCCCTGGTATATGAAGTCTTTTACTTGATGTTTATTTATTTATCATATTCATTTCTTCTGTTGCTTCCCTCGGGTTCTTAAAATTCCTTATTCTCATCTTTTCTATTTCCACAATTTTTTTTTTATATCTCAAGAAAGATGAGAGGGTCTAAAGGCGAAGGATTGACTTCATAACACCGGGTTTTAGATATATGGCTAGTTACTATCTTTGCAGAAATGACAAGCTTACTCTCGAAAGTACTGCACAATGCACGAGCTCCGACAACAATGAAAGGGATATCCAGACAACAATGTACATGTTTTACAAATTTAAAATTGGCACAACTAGCCTGTGCCCCTGCAAAAGGCGGACATGACGGCAGAACACGTTCTGCAAGATTGTCAACTGATAGCAGGTATAAGAAAAGAAACCTGGCCACATAACAGAGATTCGCGAGAAGCTGTACGGAGGAACGGTGTCCCTTAAAAACACGGTAAAATTCATGATAAAGTTGGTTCATCAGTCTAGGCCGTGATCGCGAGAGAGAGAGAGAGAGAGAGAGAGAGAGAAATGTGAGCAGAACAACAAAGTACGGATTTGAACCCCCAACAATCAGAACGGACGATAAACGTCTTGACCACTTGGCAACGTAGATCCTCTTTTATTTATCTTTTTATCATTCTATAAATCCTTTCTTTTTAATCGATATAAATTTCACTATTTATCTCTCTATTTATCTCTCTATTTATCTCACTATTTATCTCACTATTTATCTCTCTCAGTTTTGACTTCCTCTCATTTTCATCTTCCTCTCAGTTCCTCTCACAACAGTACTAGAGACTAATCACAAAATGAAAGAAATATACTCGTTTAATTAACAATATCACTATAAAGTACCACAGAAACGAAAGAAATGTAGCCGTCTGACATTACAACATACATCTCACTAGCTACGTCTGCAACATTAATAATCTTTGTTTATCTAAAAAAAAAAAAAAAAAAAAGGAGAAATATTGGCAATTATTATTGGTCTAAGGTCGTTCTCTTCTGAAAGTTTGAGAAATTTGGTCTAATGGGTTATTCCCTGTAACTATTTCTGTATCAATTTTGTGCCATATTTTCTGTGCGTCGCGTGGGTCTACATGCGTTATCAATATTGATAACCCATTTTCGGACTTGTACGCACAAAAAAGAGATTGTGTGTGTTGTAAATCAGGAAGAGAAATTGAATTTGGAAAGATATTGAATACTGTAGTACAGTTGTCTGTGCAATCAGGTTATTGATATGGCGATTTGATATTATATGTAAAAATATGTATTTCAAATATGCAAAGAAATTGATTAATCAACATTGAACTGGCGTGTTGGGCTGTTAGACGCTGCTGGATATGTTGAGGCGGAGATCGGAGCACCTATGGACTTGTCCGGAGTGATATGATAATAGTCCTCTGATAACTGAGAACTGATTTGTATTTCATATGGTTAATTGTGAATGAAGAAAAGTGGTTTGTATTTGTCCGCTATGAGCTCATTCGTTAACATACCGCCTAATGTGGCGCCTCTGACTGAATTTATTTGTTTGTTTGTTGTTTTTTTGTTATTGTTTGAAGACTTGTTTTCCTTATCATCAGTATCTTTCATCATTCAGGCGAGTCTTACTTCGACTTCAGAGATGCTTGTAATTTAAATCCTCAAGTAAATCATCAGGGGTTGATGTAGTTCAACTGAGTACAAACACCTACACTATTTGGTCCAAGCTTGTCTCAAAATCAAGAATTTTTGCGGCACTTCATCACTAGCGTAGTGTTTTCATCTGTTCTATTAACGATCCCAAAAGGGTGTTAAAGGGCTAAATACCGCATATGTTGTTGTACGTATGTGAGATATGAACAATAAGCAGGTAAGCGAAGAAACATCTACTGGTAGTGGAGATGTGATTTCAGAGGAAAAGGCAAAGAATACTAGGAACGGACAGAAAACAAATGGGACAGTTTTTTAAAGAAACAAATACAAACGACAAAAGAAAACAAATACAAACGACAAAAGAAAACAAATACAAACGACAAAAGAAAACAAATACAAACGACAACAGAAAACAAATACAAACGACAAAAGAAAACAAATACAAACGACAAATTGATTACAGAAATAAGATGTAGGTAGTCAACATTTTGAGAAGAAATAAAGTTGAATATTTAGTGACAACTAGAAAACTTGATGGGAAAAGTGCAAGGGGATAACAAACGGATAAATTCTTAGATTTCTTGGCCACATGTCATCGTTGAGACAAGTACATAGACCTGATCAGGGGCTTTGGTGAACGTGTGTGATGGCGAATCATGACCATTTACGCTTATCGGCATGGCGCAGGCTAATGATTGTGAACATATATATATATATATATATATATATATATATATACATAACATCATCATCAATAAATAGCTTGTCCTGAGCAGAACCTTGCCACCCCAACAGTCCTTCGGAATTTCGCTCTCATATGCCAATATATCCCACCTCTGCAGCTGTCCTGATCAAATCATCAGTTACATCCTGAATCCATCCTTTTCGTGGTCTTCCTCTCCTCTTTGCAAGGATGCCTCCTTCCATAATGTTCTTCTCCAACCCTTCGTGTCTTTTGAAATGTTTAAAATACTTCAATTTTCTCTTTCTTACTTGTACGAGTAGTATCAGCCAGTTTTCTTTGATCTTGAGTTCTTTCCAGATATATCTATTTTTAATCTATCTGTCCTTGAAAGAGAACTCACTCTGTTTCTCATATTAACTTAGTCTCGAAGTATGTCACTCCTTTCCACACGATTTATTTCTCTTTTCTTACCGCACGCTCTCTCTCTTACACACGCATATGAACACAACTTAACTTCCCACTCTCATATAACATATGCATTGCATAACATCTATTTCACACGCACATGAACACAACTACACACTCTCACATAACATGTACATTAATAATAATAATAATTCCTCTCGTACCGTTATACGTTACATAGGGCCTGCAAGTAATTTCGCCATACCGCTCTACCGTAGGCAACTCGCTCAATCTCCTCCATGGAACTGAGATCGATATTTCCTGCCTCTCTCGGCAAAGTTCGTTTCAGGGTCTCTCTAGGTCGACCTCTCTTTCTTGAACCCTTTGCATCTCACTTCAATGCCTGCTTTGATATTCGTTGATCATTTCTCCTCAAGGTGTACCCGACATATCTCCAGCTTCTCTTTCTTATAACAGTTGTCACTAGTGGTTGACCAGACATGTCTCTGATTTCATCACTTCTTCTGAATTCGTTCCATTTTATATTCATTATTTTTCGCAGACATCTATTTTCAAATGCATTAAACTTACTTTCTATATCTTTAGTCATTTTCCAACTCTCGCTGGCATATGTTAGGATTGATACAACATTTGAATTGAAAATTCGTAATTTAGTGTTAATACTATATAACTTGCAGTCCCATATTTTTTTAGACTTTTAAAAGCTGATGTTGCTTTGCCAATTACATTACATAACATACATTTCACACACACATGAACACAACTACACACTCTCATATAACATACGCATTGCATAATATATATTACACACGCCCACACTACACAATCCCCCCGCACCATACACACATAATCCTACACACCCAACCTAACAAATCACAAACAACTTCACACACACAAGCACCCACATACGTTTAATCAAACCCACTCCCAGATTAATACTCTTCAAATTTATTCACAAAAACCGTCTCCTCTGGCCTTTCCCCCACTCCCACGCACCCAACCCTGTATTTATGGCACGACAACACGACATTCGAAATGCCCACTCACGTGTCCTACTTTATTATGTCGTCTGTATCACACCCAATCCAGTTCAGGGAAATCTGTATCGGTTAAGTAAATGCACAAACATCATAATTGTAATAAGCATGCGATCACATAACTAGTGTTGCTATCAAACTGTGGGTAGATATTACATTATTGCTCATCAAATATGCGTTCGCTCGTGTGCTGAAGGGGCCTGCAAGGGAAGCAAAGAATAGTATCACTGCAACCTGCAAGGCTTATCGTAAGAGGCGACTGAGGTAGGGGCCTAGGAAAGCTACCCTGGTAAATAAAAAGGGTTGCAGAAATCGGATGTGCTGGCCTAATTATTGAGGCATAACTGGCACAAAGTACAATCGCTCTTAGGCACAGATCACATTAAAATCACACAGAGTGGTTAACATGTGGAGCGTTTGAAGAAGAAATATGCGTTCACGTCATTAAATGTGTAAGCGTAGTACATGCGTACACGTCAGTAAATGTGTACACGTCAGTAATTATGTACACGTCAGCACATACGTACACATCAGTAAATGCGTACACGTCAGTACATACGTACACGTCAGTAAATGCGTACACGTCAGTACATACGTTAGTTAGTTAGTTTATTCCTTTCGAGCCAAAGGCGGCACATAGGACAGAGGTTTTAGATCTCCATGTGATACGGTTCTTTGCTAGCAGTTGGAGATCTTGTATGGTTTTCATCCCAATAGTTTACTTTCTTGTTGGATGGTTCTTCGAAGAGTGGTCTTTGGTCTTCCACGTTTTCTTTTCCCAACTGGTGACCACATAAGGACTTGTCGATTTAGTCTCTTTTCGTCTGATCTAAGAACATGACCTAAATATTTCCACCTTCGTTTCCTTATAATATTTGATACGGGTTGTTGGTGTGTTCTATCTCTCACTGTGTTGTTAGAAACGAAATCACTCCATTTTACTTTTAATAATTTTCGTAGACATTTATTCTCAAAGCTGTCCAGTTTCTTATGTACACGTCATTAAATGCGCAGTAATCAGAATTACTGTCACCGTACGCGGAGACATCAGCATTGATATCAATATGTGTGTGTATATATCATCTTCTTCTGCGAACGCTCCATATCGACCAATTGTCAACCACTCTGTGTGATTTGTATGTGATCTGAGCCTAAGAGCGATTGTACTTTGTGCCAGTTATGCGCCTACAAGTAGGCCATCACATCCGATTTCTGCGCTGCTTTTTATTTACTAGGGTAGCATCCCAAGGGTCTACATCAGTCGCCTCTTACGATATGCGTTGTAGGTTGCAGTGGTACTATTCTTTGCTTCCATTGCATGCCCTGGTACCACACAGGCGGTGTATGTATCGAAATTGATATCAATATGTATATATTTATCATAATTAGTGTCGCCATTTGTGTTTATATATCGAAATTGATAGTGGACCCGATTTACCCATCCCGATTTAGCACATACACGCAGTCTACGCAGAATACTGGGAGTATCAAGACGAGACAGGTTTAGAATTAAAGGAATAAGGAAAAAAGTGGGTACAACATCAGTATTGAGCTTCATCAAGAAACAAAGTGGGTACAACATCAGTATTGAGCTTCATCAAGAAACAAAGTGGGTACAACATCAGTATTGAGCTTCATCAAGAAACAAAGTGGGTACAACATCAGTATTGAGCTTCATCAAGAAATAAAGTGGGTACAACATCAGTATTGAGCTTCATCAAGAAACAATAACACAAATGGTTCCGGAGCGTCTATAGCTCAAGCGGTAGTGAGCTCGATCACAAGCCCAAGCGTACCTGGTTCAAACCCCACGGTGGGCAAGTTTGAAGCAAATTAGTTTCCGTGGATTTTGAAATGAAAATCGTGGCATATCCAAGGACGTAGCCATCAACCACAGTAAACAAGTCGTTGATTTTCTAGGCACCACTTATACGTTCAGTAGTTTGCCATTGCTTTCTGAACGGTGGCGCCATCGTCCTTTGTTAAAATCAACGGAAACAAGTCCGCAGCGTGATTTGAACTCAGAACGTCGGGTTAATAGACAAGTCACTAACCCTAGGCCACAAAAGGTAAAAATAGACCTCACTGTTCAGAAAGCAGTGGCAAACTACTAAGCGTATAAGTGGTGCCTAGAAAAAATTAAACGACTCATTTATTGTGGTTGATGGCTACGTCCTGTAAAGGATATGTCACGATTTTCATTCATTTCATATAAGCAAATTATCAACAGGCAGTGCTCCTCAAAGAGCAATGCTACTCCGATATCGTGGACACAAAGCAAAAGGCCGTCTACGCCAAAGGTGGACCTCAGAAATAAAACTCAGAAATAAAGGTGGACCTCTGTGTTGGTCGAAACGTTGCTGTATTTTGTCATTGTTTTTGTAATTTGTAAAACTACAGTACTTTGTAATTACGTGTTTTGCCAATCAAATAGTTTTACTGCAGTTCCATATATATATATATACTGAATACCTCAGAAATAACAGAGACTGTGAAAAAGATTATTTATGAAGTTGCTACAATGTGTTCTAAACCTCCCCTCCTTGGAAATGTGATGAGGAGGGAAGGTTTAGAACACATTGTAACAACTGGTAAAATCGAGGGTAGACGAGACAGAGGAAGACAGAGAGAGAAATTTTGGATAGCCTGACTTCATGGCACAGTAGAGCGTCAACATCTGAATTGATAGCAAACACCAAAGGTAGAAATGTGTAGAAATCCATGATCGTCTACGCCAGCCGGCACGGCACTTGATGATGATGATGATGAAGCACACACAAACGATCGTTCTAGAAATCTATTTTTATCGTGACATAGCTGGAGTCGTGAAAGAAAAAAGGGAATACATTGTGTACACTCTCTGGGAATACGAGAAGATACATGGAGAATAAATCATATTCTTCCAAGGAAAATATGAACACTTTCCTTCTCTCTTTGTTTTCTCTTCCACAAATAACAAGAACGAAAATCCAGTCATTCGAAACGAAATGCTGCAGAAAGATCCTACGAATACCATGGACAGAAAAAAGGAAGAACACTGATGTCCTGAAAGAACTAAATGTTAAAGAGAATTGGCTGATAAACAACACAATACAGAAAAAAATAGATACTTTGCTTACATCAAGCGTCACGATGGCCTGGAGAGAACAGTATTAGAGGGCATGGTTACACGTTCTTGGCAAGGTTTACGCATATCACAAAGTGATTAAAATTGGTCGTAAAGAACGAAAGCAAAGAAGACGAAGAAGAGGGCATGGTGTCAGGACGCAGAGACAGACCAAGAAAAAGATAGCTACAAGATATTAAAGAAACCATGAACATGAATAATAAATGTAATTTGACATGTTTATGTTCCAAATTGTCATTTCTTTCTTTTTGCGTAATGTCTTTTAATATTGTTAATAAACATTGAGTAAATATCAGCAATGTGAACAGTAAAAAGGTAATTCTTATCATATAGTAGTTTTGTGAACGTATAAGTGGTGCCTAGAAAATCAACGACTCTGTTTCTGTGGTTGATAGCTAGGTGCTAAAAAGGATATGCCACGATTTTTGAAGTAATTCTGTGTTGAATTATTGAGTATATTATCAAGTATATTCATCATCATCAAGGTGCGTATCCTTTTTAGGACGTTGCTCTCTTTGCAGCACATCTGAAATTCACTGTTGTTCACATTCACATTCAAAGCTGTTCCAACCTGGGTATGTACTGCTGTACACACCTTGAGTAGTCAACATCTAGGTGCATATCCTCTATAGGACGTTGCTCTCTTTGCAGCACATCACTCTGTCTCTAGCCAGTTCACCCACTTCTTCGATGGTCATATTCATGGTTTCTTTAATATCTTGTAGCCATCTTCTTCTTGGTATGTCTCTGTGTCCTGGGACCCTGCCCTCTAGTATTGTTCTTTCTAGGCCATTGGGACGCTCGATGTGACCAAAGTATGTAATTTTTCTGTATAGTATGTTGTTTATCAGTAAAATTCTCTTTAACATTTAGTTATTTCAGGACATCAGTGTTCTTTCTTTTTCTGTCCATGGTATTCGTAGGATCTTTCTGTAGCATTTAGTTTCGAAGGACTGGATTTTCGTTCTTAATTTTTGTGTAATAGTCCATGATTCACAACCATAAGTAGCCACTGGGAAAATGCATGCTCTCAATATTTTTAATTTTAATATTTTGCTGGTGCTTTGCCACATGTTCTTCATTGTGTTTAACTTCTTGATTGCTATTGTCAATCTTCTTGAGATCTCGTTGGAACAGTCACCGTTATTGTTAATTATTGAGCCCAGATATTCGTAGCTCTCTACACATTGGAGTTCTTCATCAAGTATATTACTTGAACTTGTTATAAAGATTGTATTTGCATGAATAATAATAGTCATTGGTTATCTGTTCGCATGAGTGGTTACCGGGGCCCAGATTAGGGTGTGAAGAATAGAACCACTGTTACCTGCCATGCATGTTGTAAGAGGCGACTAAAGTTTTGTCTGAAATCGGATGCATGTGTCCTAAACGTGTAGAAGTCTATGCGTTTAGGGTCTACCAAACCAACGTGCAACGTATACACGTTCTTGGCAAAGATCAAACATATCACAAAGAGTAATTAAAATTGATCATAAAGAACGAACGTAAAGAAGAAGAAGAAGAAGAGGACTCCTGTTGTTCGTTTGCTTGATAAAGGCCTTGTTGGTCGAAACGTTGCTGTATTTTGTCATTGTTTTTGTCATTTGTAAAACTACAGTACTTTGTGATTACGTGTTTTGCCAATCAAATAGTTTTACTGCAGTCTCATCTATAAGGTTGGAAGGCGAAGATTGACTTCATTGTCCTGGGTTTCCCCAATATGGTTCAGTGATTCTCCGCAGAAATTACACAATCCGTAGCTCCTGCAATAATCGTAAATGACCTCCGGGGAAAATTCTTTATGGAGGACCGAATTCGAACCCACAATTTTCAAAATGCAAGGCAAGTACTCAACCTCTTATCACATAAAAAACAACACGGAGACATATATAAAATACAAGACATAATGAGAGTGCTAAATGGTGCGACAGTTGTAAAGATATATATATATATATACAAAATATCCCACTCTGGTATCTAGTGAAAATTACCTCTCGAAAAACAATAAACTATGAACAACACACTTGCCACTCTGAACTATGAACAACACACTTGCCACTCTGCAGAAAACATGATAATAATTCCTGCATTGCTTTTATAACATGGTGGAGATATGCGCGACAATTTTTGAATGGAATATCGGTCAACTGAGAAAATATCAATTTATTGTTTTATTCTTTCATAGTCTTAATGTTCGCGTATTGTTAGAATTTTTAATTCCAATATTGAATCAATATTAACATATACCAGCGAGAGTTGGAAAATGACTAAAGATATAGAAAGTACACGTGCATTGAATGTATTTAAAAATAGATGTCTGCGAAAAATAATGGACATAAAATGGGAACGAATTCAGGAGAAGTGATGAAATCAGAAAAATGTCTGGTCAGCCACTAGTAACAACTGTTATAAGAAGGAGAAGATGAAGGTATGTTAGACACACCTTGAGAAGAAATGATTAAAGAATACCAAAGCAGGCATTGAAGTGGAAGGCAACGGGTCCAAGAAAAGAGTACGCTCTGGGGAAACCAGGAAACTAAATTTGCTGAGAGAGACAAGAAATATTAAACTCAATTTCATGGACGAGTTTGAGCGAGTTGCCCAGGACAGAAGGTATGGAGAAATTACTTACCGCCCCTATGCAAAGTATAACAGTACATGAGGAATATATATATACAGTGGCGGCGCGTGGTCATTTTTGTTGGTGGGGCCAGTCACACATTTTCGAAAAGATCATGGTTTTGGGTTGTTATATTTTAATTTATAAAATAATAAATACACGTTATACATTTTTTATTGGGCCCGGCCTAATGGCCTTAATGACGAGCGCCTCTGTGTATATATATATATATATATATATATATATATATATATATATATATATATATATATATATATATACACTTATTAATGTTGATTCATATAAAACTATTTTCAATAACAGTAACTTAAAGAGTTATATATTAGGCAAGGCGGTCTCTGTAGAGAAGTGGTTAAGTCGTTTGCATTGCGTTATAAAGATCGTAGGTTCCAATCCTAACTGTGATGTTCTGTTCACAAGTGTATTTTGTTCAGAAGTTCCCAAGGATTGCTGCTGGAGTTAAGGAGTTAATATTCTGTGCAATATTCTCGGCAGATGTCATGTCATTTACTCTAGGAGCGACAACCGAACTATATGAGAAATTCGGTGCAATAAGTCATTCCGTCACATTTAAACCTGAAGTATTTTAGGATACATAATGTATTCCCACATCTACTAACACTTTGGAAATGATATAAGCAGGTACAAAGTGGATGTAACAGCAGTGGCAGTTATCAGTTACCAGTTATATGAGGACTATCATCATAGCACTTCGGACATGTCCATAGGTGCTCCGATCTCCGCCTCAGCAACTCCAGCAGCGTCCAGCGACCCAACACGCCAGTTCGATGTTGATTAATCAATCTTTTTGCATATTTAGTATGTCGTTCTTTTCGGGCTGCACCAATATTGACACCCATCTCTTTCAATCTGGTCAGCGAGTGGGATTCACAGCCCTGAAACTCCTCTGTTCGGAAAGACTCTCTCAATGCGTGAAGAATGTCACTTCGATCCATGGCAGCTCCCTCTGATATTGTAGCCAAGCCAGCCAATCTATCAGCTCGTTCATTACCCCTAACTCCTGCGTGCCCAGGGAAAAAATGAAGGTGATTTCTCTGATCATTGTCTGTACCAGTACTTCCACCCAATTGCGTCTCACCATACCTGATTCGACTTTACGAATCATGCTCATGGAGTCACTGAGTATGAAAACACGAGAGTAATTGTGAGATGCCAACCAGTTCACCGCCTCCGTAACCGCCCGAACCTCCATTGTCAAGCTACTTGTGGTTGTTGCGTAGGCCCCACTGGCCTCTCTTATTATTTTTCCTCCTGAGCGTGCTGAAAAAGTCCACGCACAGCGTTGTTGGCGAATGACTGAACCATCGGTGTAAATAACCTCATCTGTATCATTGATGATGTCATTCATAGAGCAGCGGCAGTATTCATCAAAAGGCTACCGGTCTAATGGTTTGGTCATCTAACACTATCGTTTTCAAATAGTATACCACAACGGACAATGATATACAGAGTAATCGGAAGCAGGGTTGAGGGGAGGGAGGTAATGTAGGACGGCATCACAACCGCATTTATGATGAAAAAGAAGAGCCATGCATGCGCTGAAATGAAGAAAAAGCAGGGCCATGCAAGCGCTGAAGTGATGAAAAACAGAACCAGAAAAGCGCTGAACTGAAGAAAAAGCAGAGCCATGCAAGCGCTGAAGTGATGAAAAAGCAGAACCAGTCAAACGCTGGATTGACGTAAAAGCAGCCATGTAAGCGCTGGAAGGATGGAGAAACAGAGAGCTCTGAACACCCCCAAAGCACAAAGCTTATATGACCATCCTGTATTTTACATCGACACTTCAAGGGTATATGGAACAATACGAGATTTTTCAAAATGCAAAAAAATGCATGAACATGAACTGTCAAGTAGCCATTGCAAATTGTAATGTAGCCATTGCATGTCAATTCACAACACCAAAGCATACAGGAGGTAGGGGGGGTCAATTGGAGGGCGTCTCTACACAATCTCTACACAGTCTCTATACACTATCTACACAGTCTGCACAATATCTATACAATCTACACACAGGCTATACACAGTCTATATACAATCTATATACAATATATATACAATCTATACACAGTCTCTATACAATCTATATACAATATATATACAATCTATATACAAGCTATATACAATCTATGTACAATCTTTATACAATCTTTATACAACCTATATACAATCTTGAAGTCTATATACAGTGTCTGTATTTATTTCTGTTTAAATACTGATAAAGTAAAAGACAAATTTCAAACTGAAGAAAACAAATAAAATAAGTTCAAAGTTTCCAGACAGGAAAGGCAACATTTAAATTAAATCAAGTTTCAGATAACGTAATCTGGAGCACAGCAAACACAAATATTATTTAAAAAATGTAACCTTGGCAACGATAACGTTAAAATAAAAAACTTGAACCCAGATAACGAGTGGGAACAAAACTCGGAAGTGAAACCTACGATGTAAATCGCAGGAGGAAGCTGGGATTTCAGAAACATGTTTGGGGGTGTGTGCAAAAGTATGTTTCTGTTCGTGCCAGTCAAAGTTCTGAGTGAGCTAAGGAAGTTAAAACAGTTGCACGCACAATGTACTCAAGCAACTGCAATATGTCTTTCAGGGAAAAAAGTACAGAGGACAGAGTACAGTCGTAAAGGAATGGTTTATCTGGCTTCGCTTTTATTACGTGCTGCTATTTAGACAAATGTGCCGCCAAGGTATTCCCCAAACAGCGTGTGGTTTGAACTAGGTTGATAATTTTTAATTTTAAGATGTTATGTATATGATATATAGGCGTTATAATGAGGAGGGGAGGTTTAGAACACATTGTGACAACCGGTAAAATCGAGGGTAGACGAGACAGAGGAAGACAGAGAGAGAATATTTTAGATAGCCTGATTTCATGGCACGGTAGAGCGTCAACATCTGAGTTGATAACAAACACCAAATACAGAGATTTGTGGAGATCGATGATCGCCAATGCCAGACTGCACGGCACTTGATGATGATGTATACTGTTGAGCTTTTATTGCCATTTTGTAAATGATTTTATGATCTAATTCATTCCTTCTCTCTTTATCTCTTGTCTGTTCACACACATTCTCTCTTTGACCGGAGTCCCTTTGGCGAAGTGGTTAAGTCGGTTGCCTGTCGTGTTGACGATTGTGGGTTCGATTCCCGAGACATGTCATTTTTCATGAGACTCTTAGGATTGTTGTTGGAGCTACGGGGTTCGTGCTTTGTTCAATGCTCTCGGTAGATTGCATATCATCTCTGTCGAAAGGGACGGAGCCATATGGGAAAACCCGGTGCAATGAAGTCATTCATTCGCCTTTTGATCCTTTTTCAGACTCTCTCTCTTTCTTTCTCTCTCTCTCTCTCTTCTCTTCTCTCTTTCTCTCTCTTTCT